>WUWR02000113.1:0-95200 GCA_009982885.2 Hyles vespertilio | reverse complement strand
TGGCCTTCACAAAACGGTTTTCCCCAGTGCTCACGGTAACTTTGTTTTTTGAGTTGGATACATTCGAGCCAAAATCACAAAAGCTCGCCGAGGACAGGGTCAAATGGAATGATAAAGGGGAAGCCTTTACCCAGCAGTGGGACACAATCTAGGCTATTAAAAATATATATATATACGGAATGGAAGCCGCCATCAGGGACCGCAAACCGTTACTTACATTACGATAAAGTATAGATGCGCGACTGCGAATAATCCGAACATTGAAATGATCTACTGTTAAGCCAAAAACAAATTATAAGACTGCCGGACGCGGCTGAAGAGTGGTACAATATCAGGGTCTCTTGGACGCGGCGCGGCAGAATCTCAATTTTCTAAATATCTTCAGCTGCGTTCATCAGCCGCATCTTATAAATTGTACCCGGCTTTACTAACGTAGTTATTCTGATACAAAATAGTATTACAATTGGGACAAATTTATTGAAATAAAAAAGAAAAATAATAAAATCATTTTCAATTTTAGGTCATCAATGGAAAAAGCAAGAATGCTCGTGAGTGTTTTATTTTTTTATTTCAGTGATAGAGTGCATGCATAGTTGGTGTCAATTAAACAAATAAAAAACCATCACTAGTGCTAAGAGTTAACTTGAACTTTACATTGAGCGGGCAGTGCGGAAATGGGGGAGACCGAGGCCGGGCAGAGGCAGAGGCAGAAGCCGAGGCAGAGGCAGAGGCACTGTGCCGGGCTACTATGCCGGGCCAAATAAAAAAAAACTAAATAATCTTACAAATCTTTAATTATTAGTTTATATAGATTGAAATTGTCAGTATTTATTTCCAAATATTATTCATTGATTGAAATAATAACTATTGTTTATTTTTATTTTGTTTTAATTTTCAACCACCACTTACCTACCCTTATTCGTAATTTTTAAATACTATTACAATTTTTGATTGTAATGGATTACGCTATACCTACCAGTACCTTTAACTATACAAATCTCGTCGTAATTAAGGATATTTTTTTTATTTTTTTTATTGCATTGAATGGCGAGACAGCAAGCCGTTCGCCTGATGGTAAGCGATACGACCGCTCATGAACAGTAGCAATATTCCACTGCGCTCGCCATCCTGAGACATAAGATGTTAAGTCTCAATATGTCCAGTAGTTGCTCTGGCTACAATGTCCTTCAATCCGAAACACAACAGTGCATTTAAGCAGTGTTGTTTCACGGGAGAATAGACATTGCGGTGGTACCTACCCAGATGGCCTCTCACATATGAGAGACCTACCACCAGTGATTATTAAAAATATATTCTCTTAAAAATCTACCAATATTTTCTTAAAAATCTACCATAAACTATAATTTGGTTTCTAAACCAAACACTATAAAAAAGGATAACAGCTTTGCATGTCTCGATCGCAAAAATTTCATTAATGCAAATCAATAAATACATTAAAGAACTAGGTATAACAATGTTAACATTTGATAGGACTAAGTCATTTATATTCCATTCCATTACACGTAGATAGTAACTTATTTATTGGCCCCCGCGCTGTTTTAAACCGGTTAACATTGTATCAAATATCGTCTGGACAAGAACTTACATGGGCGGCCATCTTTCAAGCTTTTTTTCACCAGTGTGGCCAACTTAGTGGATTTTCCACAAAATCTGGTAGTTTGGTCCTGGTTGGGAAACATTGCTTTTAGTGGATTTTAAATGGTTTGGGGGCTGGCGAAAGTTATTGAAAAGCTGCCATTATCAAATCCGACACATCATTGTTTATTGAAAATATGATGTCATATATTGTAATCAAATATCCAAAAATAGACTAGGATGAATTCCCGTGCTTTCCGGCGTTTTTGCCATACCTATTACTGGAATCAAGTATAACAGCTCACACAATAGGTCTCATTTAAATGTAATAAAGAATTCCATGGTGCTTTACAGCTGGCTTCTCCGGCTGTAAAAGTCTTTTTGGGAGGTCATTTACCTCTTTAGTTCAATGTTTTGTCACCCGCTTTGCACGGAGGGAAGTGGACATTATTTATTTCCAACTCCTCCTATTAATTTAACTTTCTGATTCATTTCGTTGCGGGTTAAAGACAAGTTAGACATTCCCGGAGACTCGCCGAGCTTCAATGCTTGGTGTCATTACATTGCGTGCCACTGTTGATCCTGGCTTACAAGAGTTGCAGTGCCGGGTGTGAGGGCGGGACAGTCTCCTAAATATCCAAAAATGTAATAAAAATAATAAATAAATACACCCAACAGTCACATTTATAGTCTCGACCCCACACAAAGAACTAGTCTTGTGTCGTGGGTATCAGGAACTACAACACACTTTTCGGTCTCACTAATAGCCAGACCAGAAACAAATACCTCTACTTCACACAGATATTTGTTTCGGTGCGGGAATCGAACCCGAACAATATTATGTTAATATATTAATTAGGATATTAATTAGGAAATAGGAATATTAATAATTAGGATTAATGTTTAAAAAATGTTGCAAAAAAAAACTGAAATACAAATTGAAAATATGACTTCCTGACATCTATTGGCGAATAATGATGTGTTTAAGCCATTCTATGCATGCCCAGCATTAATTGTGTAACAGCTCAATCTACCGATAAATATAGAGGTAAGTACCCAGCGTTAATTGTGTAACAGCGCCTGTCTGCGCCCCGGGCCGCCATGTTGTTTACAACAAATGCGCGATAGCACAGAAAGGATTGCTTTGTGCAGTGATTAATGTGCAGTGAATATGTGTATTAAACGTGCAGTATAAGTGACGTCAAGGAAACAATTGAATATTTGGAAAATAATGCTCGTAACTTATAAGAAATCATTACTCAATCAATTCAATAATCAAAATGTAAATATTCTCTCCAAATATTTCTTTGATTTATATGAATGTAACAATCACAAACAGTAGACACTTCGTAATTTTATAAATACATGTATTGTTGTTGCATCCTAATTAATTCAATTGAAAATGTTTATTATTATCTAAATTCATGTTTGTTCGATTTAGTTTTTTGTGTTATTTACTGCCCCTTCATATTAGTTTCATATAAATATTTAAATGAATAATGTGTAAAGTCAATGTACCAAATGTCAGAATTTTAATAATATCTAATTTTATTTATTATGAAAGATTTATATTACTTTATAACATAGTACACATGCTTATGTAAATATAATCCAATATAAGCAGTGCGATTCACGTATTTTAATAAGTTCAGCTGCAGTGCAGTTGCGGTTAAGTTTCGATCAAAACAGCCCTTTTTCGTATTCTCGTAATTTTGACAACCGCTGTCAAATACGCTCGCGTGAAGTTCGGGTCACGCAAACGTTTTAGCGTATTCTACTGCTGCGCGTATATGTCAATCTCAAACAAATTTCATACATCTGACGTACAGTTGACGCGCAGCTCACGCGCAGTTCACGCGCAGCTAAACACTTACAAGAATACCATTTTGTACCAAAGCGTAAACTTAATTGTAACCGCACCGCAACTTGATCGGCGCGTCAAAAAGTTACGTGAATCGCACTGCAGAGGCTTTACATTTTTTCGTATCTTTGGTACCTCCCATTCAAGTACGCCCAGTTGGGAACCTTGGTAAAATTGTAGCTACGTAAGGCAAAAGTGTACTTTATTTCAACTTAAAAATGTCATATTTGTAATAAACACATTTGTATATTTCGACGAATACTTTTAAATGTATAAATGAAATGAAATAAATAGTTGTTTATATCATTTGAAGGGTTTTATTTCTAATCTACACAAATACTAATATCTGAATTTGAAAAAAGTTACTTCAATTGCATTATTTGCTAATTTTTTTTATATCACACTAAAATGAACCCTATTTCAATGACAGTAGGTTACTTTTTGCTTGAAGCCGCGCCTGGCGTTTCCGACTGTCTAACCGTCTACAGTCATGACAAACGACAGTCTAGGGTAAAGATGAGACGTATTTACGATACCAGGTTTTAAAACCAGGTATTCACTTCGAATTACAGCGCCCTGGTACGAGCAGAAAATACTTATAAGTATGAAAGTACGTCGATGCGCGGAGAGATCTGGAAACTACACATGAAAATACATACATACATATATACTACATAGGAAAACGATTCATAATAGAATATTAATAAGAACCACAATCGTATCTGTCAATAACACATACTTTAAACTTCAAAGTATTTTTTATTCATACTATTTTGCTCTTTATGTGCCTTCAATACGGGTTGAATTCCTATGCAAGTAATTTCAAATTTAGGCGCCGCTATACGTCGATGCGCGAGGAACTTGGAACACTATACATCAAAATACTTCCATAGAAAAAACTATCCTTAACATAGTATAAATAAGAATCACAACCGTATTCATGAATAGAAAATACTTACAAAGTATTTTTTTTATTTATGCGTTTTTGCTCCTTATTTGTTATGAAATACGAATTGAATTCCTATGCAAGTATTTTATAGACGCTGCGCCGCGGCTGGGACGCGAAGGGTTGCCGACTCATACTTACAAAATACTTTTACAATATTTTAGACCCTGGTTTGAACCCTAGTATTTATACGTACTCGTACTTAAAGCCCTGGTACTTGATTTGGCAAGTATATCTCATCCCTAGTCTAGGGGTTAAGCGAGTCGGCCGTCTGTAGTACTACTTGGTCTGTGGATACATTATTTTGCAGCGCCGTTGTCATTAAATTCCTGGCAAACATAATGTTAGTGTGCTTGCAAATACGTGCTATTTATAAAATATTAGGCGTTTTTATACTATGATATTTTGTTTATTCTTTTATTTACTATTAAAGTCATCTAAAACGTACGAATGTTTTATTAAAATATCTGTGTATGGCAAGTAAAGCACTGCATTTCTGCCTACAAGGAGCGCACGCCCCTTACATACATAGTCTATAAAATCATATTTCATCATTTCACCAGTATGTAATTTGTATTTAAATATGATTTCTAAAACACATAATTAAACAAAAAAAAAATACCGATCAAAGTTCATCGATCATCCAGGTGTTATTTTCTTACATCTCGTTCTTACTTGGCAACATTAAATCGTAACCCGAAACTCGGGAGTCACTAAGCAATAATGGCAAAACGCAAACGTAACAAAAATTGGTTATGTGATTATGGGTATATTTTATTGGTTTTTTATAAGATAAGAATAATTTTAAGTACTAAAATATGGATATCAAAAGAAAGCTTATAGTATATACTTTATTTACAAATGATTTTATTGGTATGTAATATGGGTGAAAACATGATTTGAAAATGATAAATCATTGAAATTCGATCTGTATAGAATTTTTATTATTTGTTTACAACACATTTGAATTAAATTTGTGAAATAATTGTCACATCTAATAATTCTGCATAGTTTTAGATACTTAAGGTATTTTTTATTTCCCTGTAGCTAGAATAGGTACTAGGATATAATGCTTTATGTTTATGAATATTGAAAACGCGGGAATCGGAAGATTTCTGTCAAAATAAGTGACAGTGACGTGGACGTGTGAGTGGTTAAAGCGAGATGCATGATGCGACCATACGTTTACACAGAAGTAGCCTGCAGTGACCCAGAGTCGAAATATGTCAAACTAAGCGAGCAACAAAATTCGCTTATTTTCATAATTTATTTAATTTTACAGTACTTGGTTATATTTATTAAACGTAGTTTATTATAGTGCATTGTGCAGTGCCAAGGTGTGGTTCATGCAGGCGTAAAAACCGAAATAATTAAAGTTTTCACAGGTACCGGCCACTTTTGCACAATACTATTTTGTGACGATATTATAGAATTAAATGGAAATCTGTGTATACATATTGGTATAAAAGAATATAGTATTTCATTATATAAATACGCTGAAAGCATCCATTACGTATAAAAAATAATATCAAATACGTGAATTTACAATAATTTCAACCAAAAGTTGCTAGGGATTGACTGACAGGTTCGATCAATAAAAGGTTGTCGATAAAATATTCGATGACAACACATGTTTCCCTACATTTTTATGGAGCTATAGTATGTTGTGATAGTGTGCATTCTTCTTCTTCTACCTGGCGTTATCCCGGCCATATTTCCCCGGCCCTTATTATCGTATTCATTCTACAATATTAGTTATTACTTTACTTTTTCTCATTTTTTTATATTTGTGGAATAGTTAATATAACACTTCATGTGTGTGATTAATGAATTAAGAACCTGTTTCAGTCTCTGCCAAGAGGCTGTCAATTTATAATAGTAAAACAAGAACATATTCGATATTATTATAAAATATGCGATACTTCTATGCACAGTATGATCGTCCAAACCTTGAAGCAACATTATTCATTTATCATAACATTAGGTATAGGTTTAAAATTTATAATTATCTTAGGAAAAACATTAGTTTAGGTGACGTGATCGAGAAAAGCTTCATAGTTTATTAAACTGTCTCTTTCTTCAGCCACAGGAATGCGACTAATGAACATAGGCCTTCCACAAGAATGTCTACATCAGTTTGTTGTAAGCTGCCTGCATCCAACGACTTCCTACAAGCTCCTCCGTACACCTCCAACGCGGCCTAGCAGGCGTCCAACACTTCCCAATGTGTTACAAGTCAATTAATTGACTTAAATAAGCATTTTTTTAACTCTAGTATACATATATAATATATATATATATATAGTATAATATTTTTATAGTAAAAATGTGTTTCTTAGACTTACGCGAATGTTACTCATTGAAAAAACTAATAATCACGGATTTTGTTGTAGACTGAGTCCACCCTGTGACTACGAAAGGTGTAAAGTAATTGAAACTTCGCGACGGGAAATTAAAAATGAAAAAACTAAACCGAAAATGCTAAAACTTCGTAAATTATAGTTTTATTTTAATAAAAGGTTTTTTTGTTCTCAATTTAATTAGTATATGTACTATGTATACATCACAATGAAAAAAATAATTTTGTTCAGGTGAACATAAATACCCATACAAAACATCTCAAACAAAATGTTATCAAATAATATGACAATTTATCTTTATTTATTTGTGTGTTTATCAATCTGTATTGAAATAAACACACCAATAAGTTTCTGTTAATATATAATAAAATGTCGCATATATCCATAACATTTTATTTCGCAACTACAGGCAGACAGCTAAATCGATATCGATATGATAGTATCGAAAGTGCATGGTACACCACTATATGTCAAGCACACATGTAAACTTCACGCACACAATCGTAAATCAGTTTTGGTCGCGCTCAAAATGACACATTGCCGATCTATGTTCTATACTACATCTATGTTGCGCACAGAGCAACGGATTCATTCGGTTTTCGGTCGGCAACGGTTAAAAATCTGCTCTATCGCTCAAATATTGTTATCCGGGCAAAATATTTGCATTTCCTTGATTGATTAGTACATTTTGCAGTAATTAGCGTTTTAAACAACATAGTGTGAAATTATCTTTGTTCTAGGTTAAGTTATCGCATTTTGATTGTCAATAAAATTAAGTTTGTGAGTACCCACTAGTGCGTCATTTTTTTTTTTTAAATCGTCCTAACTTCTGGTTTGTAAGACTAGATAAATGTGTGCCAAGGAAAAGGCTTGTTTGTGATGATGCGCGGTACGTATATCCCGTATGGTACAATGCGAATATAATTAAAAATATTCAAATTAAAGCTCGCCTTCATAAAACTTATAAAAAATCTAAATTAATTGGTGATTACCTTAAATTTGCTGAATATAGAGCCCGAGTAAAAAGGCAATAGAAGTAGCTCACAAGGAACATATAAATAATATTCAATGTCAGTTTGCAAAAGACCCAAAATCCTTTTGGCACTACATTAAATCAAACAGAAATAGTGTAAATAAACAGCGTATAGTAAAAAATGGTCGATATTTACCGGATGAAGAGTATTCTAGGGAATTTGCGCATTTCTTTGAGTCCGTGTATTCAAAGATGCCACCAAAGTTGGATGTTACGGAGGCGATGGCTGGCGAAGCTGATGCATCCGGCGCGTACGTTCATCTGAGGGCTCTGAGCGACCAGGACGTGAAGAAAGCTCTTAAGAATTTAAAACCGAAACGGTCAGCTGGCCCTGATGGTATACCTGCATTTTTATTTAAGGACTGTGCAAGGGTCTTTATAGGCCCACTCTGCTACATCTTTAACGCCTGCTTAAGACAAGCGAAGTTCCCTGCCGAGTGGAAGATCACTCGTGTCATTCCGGTTCCAAAGGGTTCGTCGGGAGCAGATGTCAGTGGCTATAGACCAGTGGCTGTACTCTCGACACCGGCTAAGGTGTTCGAAGCTGCCATTCAGCGCCACGTGCAGGAGCAGGTGCGAGGGCAGCTGTCTGACGCGCAGCACGGGTTCCGGCCGGGGCGCAGCACTGCCACCAATCTACTCAATTTTATGACGCAAGTTGTACCCGCAGTCGATGCTGGATTACAGGTAGACGCTGCCTATTTTGATTTTAAAAAGGCATTTGATACCGTCGATAATGACGTCTTATTAAAAAAACTGGCAAAAATCGGATGTACCCCACACCTACTATGCTTTTTTGCTAGTTACATGAGAGACCGGCAACAATACGTTGATTACAATGGATACGAGTCTGAACCGTACTACACCAGGTCTGGAGTAAGCCAAGGGAGCAATCTGGGACCTCTGGAGTTCGTCATAATGGTAAATGATTTACCGGGAGTAGTCAGACATGGATCATGTTTGATGTTCGCGGATGATCTCAAGTTGCTGCTTGAAGTCAAGGATAAAACCGACTGTGCTTTCTTACAAGAGGACATAAATAGATTAGTGGAGTGGAGCTATGAGAACCATCTACACTTCAATGTGGCCAAGTGCTCGGTGTTAACTTTTACTCGTAGTCGAACACCGGTATGCTATGAGTACAAGGTTGATGCATCTCCGATGCAACGAGTATCAAAGGTGCGTGATTTGGGGGTGTTTCTCACTCCGGACTTGACGTTTCGGGATCATATTACCGATATATGCAAGAAAGCATATAGAAATCTTGGTTTTGTCTTAAGACAATCCAAATGCTTCACCAACATAAGTACCGTTCGAGTGCTGTATGACGCTCTGGTCCGGAGCCACCTTGAGCATAGTGGGATCATATGGTCACCGCATGAGGTAAAATACGTGGCTATGTTAGAACGAGTCCAGAACAAGTTCACGAGGCACCTGTATTTGAAACTTTATGGGGTATATCCATTTTACCCGCAGCTGATGTACCCCACATTATTCGTACTTGGTATGGTCGGGTACAACGAGCTGAGGGTGCGGCGCGAGTTCACACTCGCGTCGTACTTGGTGAAGCTGTTGCGTGGTTTGGAGCACAGCCCGGGGGTTCTGCGCCACCTGTGCCTGTGCGTGCCGGACCGGTACCTGTGGAGGCGGCGCCGCCCGCCGCTGCTGGCGGTACCGACGGCAAGAACCAACCTCTTGGCCAAGACGCCTCTCACCCGAGCAATTAAAATTATAATGAGGTACATGTCAAAACAGATGTTTTGATAAGTAACCGGAGTGAACTCGCAAAATGTTTATTGTTTGAGATTTGTTATCTTATTTAGTTCATTCAATTATTTTTTTTATTTTTTATTGTTCATAGTTTTAGTATATTATTTTTTGTATTATTCATAGTTGTAATGTATATATTCTGTCTAATGAAAGCTGAGAGTGCAAAATAGCGGGAAATTTAAAAAATCTAGCGCTTACAACCCCGAGTATACTTGGAAATATCTGATCGATACTTAATGATTACATTTTTAAATTCACTTTTTCTTTTCTTAAGCATCGATTTTTCGTTTGGTTAAGAAACTCTAAAAATAAAACTTGAATTTTTCAATATTATCTAGATAGAGTTTATACTTGAAACTAAAATTCACTAAATATTTACAAAAAGACAGGCAGGTATTATTATCGCCATCATTTGAGTTTTCGGATTTTTATATAAACATGTACTATAACACCACCTATGATGCTAGTTTAACAGGAAAACCTTACAGGATGCCTTGACAGACCGATCTTGGACAACGGAGTAGTCAGGTATTAGAGTACAGTTTTTCCATATTTGATACGGAATCCCAATAATTGATAATTAAACTGCTTATAAATAAAAAAATATAATAAATGCATTTATTCCAAATAAATCAATCATCAAAAATAAAATTGACAAACTCGTCGCCAACTGAAGTCTCCAAATAAGTCACTGCAGTCTTCATCATTAAATTAATTGCTTTATCATAGTTACTAGCATTGTCCATTACATACGCAATACCTAAAAAATTATCGTAATAAATTAATTTTATTCAAATAATGCAGTAAAAGTATCAACATTACTACAACCACCTACATGCAATTTCGGAAATAGTTGACGAAAATCACGAATTTTCTTTGAAAACGGAATCTCTTTGACGTTTCACTTCTTCGTAATCGTTAGTCATGTCGTAAAGCATCTTTTTCACATCCTTTTTAATTCTTTTACGCATTGTTTTATACTGAAAACTACAAAACTATTCACAAATTGCTATTGAAGAGGTTATGTAAACAATAACTAACAATATTTGTTGCCAGTATAAGAAAAAAAATTATCACTCTCAGCTTTCATTAGACAGAATATAGTTGTACTTTCTTGGCAAAGAACTAATCTTCCAAGATTTGTGTAAAGTCCCGCCAGATCGCATTAGGTTTTGTTGACATTGTACATTTCTATTGGCAACACTGGCAGTCTGCCAAAATGTCTGCAAGGTGAAAACAGGAAGAAATGTTATAAGTTTATGTAGAAAAGGATTTGTGATAAATATTAAATGACTGTAAAGAAGATTCTGCCGTTTATTTCACTATATTAACATGGTAGCAGACAGTGGTTTAAGAAAAATAAGAAGAGGATTAAATTGGATAAAAAGTTTGCAAATCAATTCAAAAAAAAAGGTAACGTGGTCATGGCGGTGAAAAATAATGATATCCATATTCCTATCTTCGACGGAGCCGAGTATAACAATTGGAAAATACGAGTTGTAAAATTTCTACAATATAAAAAATGCCAAGATGTTGTTATGCGGCCTAAAACCAGTAGCGATGATGAGAAATGGGATGAACGCGATATTCAGGCAACAAATTACATTTATAGTGCTATTACAAATACACAATTGGAATATATATGCGAGCTAAACTCGGCGTACGAAATTATAAAAAAGTTCGACGATATGTACTTGAAGAAATCGACGGCACTGCAAATTGTATGCAGACACAAACTAGAAAATGTGAAATTCAAAAATTACTCTGATGTGTCTTTATATTTCGACGATTATGAGAGGGCAGTAAATGAGTTGAAACAGGCAGGCGCAAACATAACAGAACAGGAAAAGTTGAATTATATGTTGAAATCATTGCCCCAAAACTACAGTCATATAGGTGACTTATTAGATGTTTTGCCAGAAAGAGAGAGGACAGTGGATTATTTGAAAAGTAAAATAAAACTAAAAAGTGTGGAGGAAAAGTCCAACGAAATAAATGAGAATTCAAATTTTTCCGAGCCGATGCTAGATCATCAATTCAGAACTTTAAATGCTTTAAATGTGGAAAACCTGGCCATTTGAAAAAGGACTGTCGTTCAGGATTTTATAGAGGTGGAGGTCACTATTTTGGATTTAAGGGTCGAGGACAATATAACAGTAGAAATTTTCACCAAGGACTTGGTCGTGGAAATAACCATTATAATGGAAATGCAGGTAATAATTTCCATACTACTATTGTCTATAATAGTATAAATAATGAATCTGAAAAAACCAAAAAAGGAGAAATAAATTGGTTACTTGACAGTGGTTGTACTGATCACATCATTAACACGGATGAATACTATAATGAATATGAGACACTGAATATACCTGTAAAAGTTAAAGTTGGAGATGGAAGATTATTGTATGCTACAAAAATGGGTAACATTAAAACATATTTCTTGGTGTATAGAAAAAGATGTGAAATAACTATAAATAATGTTTATTATGTAAAAGAGATGAAAGCTATTTGTTGAGCTATTCTAAAATTACAAATAAAAATTCAATATTATCAAGAGGAAAACAATCAAAAATATATAATACATTTGGAGAACTTATAGCTATAGCTTACAAAGATGAAAGTTTATATAAAATTAAGAGTTACATCCATAAAGTAAATGGAGAAATATTGAAGGCAAAAATGACTACAAAAGAAAAACTACATCGTACATTGGGACATGTAAACTTTAATAATTTGGAAATAATGTGCAAAAATGGGGTTTTAGAAGGGTTACCTAAAGAAATTGAAAAATAATATTTAAAGTGTGTGACATGTATTGAAAATAAAATGCATAACTTACCATTTCAAAATGATAGAAGACGAGGAGAAGATATATTAGACATTGTGCATACAGATTTAAATGGGCCACATCAAACTACAGGATTAAATGGAGAAAAATACTTTTTAACTTTCATAGACGATTACAGCAAATTAATAAAAGTATATTGTATCCGATCACAATATGAAGTTTATGACTACTTTGTGCAGTATGTAAATGAAATACAAAATTTAACTGGAAAGACTATTAAGGAACTTCGTTGTGACAATGGCAAAGAATACATAAATGGAAAAATGTACCAGTTTGCAAGAGAAAAGGAATTATCATAAAACCATGTCCGGCATATGTACATCAGCTAAATGGGACTGCAGAAAGATATAACAGGACACTAATGGATATGGGAAGATGTCTATTAAAAGAAGCGAAAGTTGAAAGAAAATATTGGCCTGAAGTAATCAAAACAGCAGCATACCTTAAAAATAGAACACTGACCAACAATGTTGAAAAGAAAACTCCATATGAGATATTTTTTAAAAGGAAGCCATCTATACGTAACTTAAAATTATATGGAAGGAAAGTATTTGTACGCATACCAGATGAAAGAAGAAAATCAAAATGGGACATGGAGGCTAAATTTGGAATTTTACTTGGATACACTGATACTGGATATAGAGTATTAATGAACAACAAAGTTATAATTGCTAGAAATTGTGATATTATTGAGGAAGATATTAAATTATGTGGATTTAAAGATGAAAAATATGAAAAGAACAGAGAAGAAGAAGAAAGAGGAGAAAATTTGAATGGGACAAGCAAAAATGAAGAACAAAACTTAAATAATAACATGCAAAAAGAGACAACTACTACAGGACAGTTAAAAAAGGAACATGATAGAGAATATGAAAATGAGTTAGAAGATAATGAGAACAAAATAGGAAAAAGATCAAGAACACAGATTAAACCACCACAGCGATTTCATGATGAATTTAGCTATTACTGTATTAATGTAAATTATTGTGATGCTATGATTCCAGATAACTTTCAGGAGGCGATATCTTGTGATGAGTCAGAGCAATGGAAAGCAGCTATGGATAGTGAGATGAAAAGTCTTGAGCAAATAATACATGAACTCTAGTTGAAAAACCCCCAATGGACAAAAAGGTACTTGATGTTAAGTGGATTTATAAAAGGAAAGGTGAAGGTGAATATAAAGCTAGGTTAGTGGTTAGAGGTTTCCAACAAGAGGACTGTATTGATGATACTTATTCCCCAGTGGCTAAAATGCCAACTTTAAAACTTTTATTATCTTATTGTTGTCAAAATTCTTTACAAATAAATCAGATGGATGTACAGACAGCATTTTTGAACGGTCAAGTTTTATCTGAGGTTTATGTAAATAACCAGAAGGCTATGAAAATGGTACTGGAAATATTTATAAATTAAATAAATCACTGTATGGTTTAAAGGAGAGTCCACATGCTTGGTATGAATGTTTTAATAATTTTATAATTACACTTGGTTTTCTAAGAAGTAAATATGATTATTGTTTGTATACAAAAAAGGAAAATAAATCGGTTATTTATATTTTACTATTTGTAGATGATCTTTTGATTTGTTGTAGAGACATAAATGTTATTGCTGACATTAAAAACAAATTGTGTAACAAATTTAAAATGAAGGATTTAGGTAAAGTCAAAAATTACATTGGTATAGATATTGAGTATAACTATGAGCATGAAAACATTTTAACCTTGAGTCAAGAACATTATATAGAGTCACTAGCTAAATATTATAATATTGAAAATGCAAAATTGTATAAAACGCCCATGGAAGTAAACTTAAAATTAGAGCAGTCTGAACTAAACGAGGATATTAAATATAGAAATTTGATAGGTGCTCTATTATATATTAGCTCAGGTACTAGACCTGACATAACTTATAGTGTTAATTATTTAAGTCGTTTTCAAAATTGTTGTAATGAAACACATTTTAGATATGCTTTAAGAGTTTTGAAATATTTATATTTGACAAAAAATATTAAACTAAAATATGTAAAAAATAATAATGCTGATATCATAGATTGTTTTGTTGATGCTGATTGGGCAGGTGATGTAACGGATAGAAAGTCAACTACCGGATTTGCAATAAGAGTATTTGGAAATGTAATTAGTTGGAAGAGTAAAAAACAAAGTAGTGTAACAAAATCTTCTACATTTGCAGAATATATTGCATTATCAGAGGCTGTAACAGAAATTATTTTTTTAATTAACTTGATCAATGATGTGTTTACTATAATTGATAAACCAGTCAAAATATATGAAGATAATTCAGGAGCAATAGCAATAGCTAAATATGGAAATTTCACAAAAAATTCTAAACATATTGAAGTACATTATCAGTTTATACATGAAAATGTTAAATTAAAAAGAATTGAAGTTGTTAAAATTGAGACAGAAAATAATTTAGCAGATATATTTACTAAAGCTTTGGGAAATGTAAAGTTCATTAAGTTTAGAGATATGTTAAATTTAAAATAAGATGTTAACCCTTAAATGCGCGAATTTTGTTATTCATTTAAAATATTATTTTTAATTATATTAGGTTTTAAGATGTACCGAAAAAATAGTTAAAAAAATTATATCGACTTACACCCAATGAAAATTTAAAAAAACCGTATGTTGCATATCTGCAACAGTGCGCACTTATAGGACAATACCATGTATGGTAAATTAGGTGAAAATTAAAAACTCAAAATAAATACATAAAGCTATTTATTTATTTATTCCTGATGAAATTTATAGAAACAATTATTGTCTCTATTGTAGCACAAGCTCACTCTGCATTTCTCGCAGTATGTAAACGTGTAGCCCTTACAATTCGGGTATTTACACCGGGCTCGATCCCCCCATTTTTGCCAGTGGTCGATTTTATCTTGGCGGACATCTTTAGGAGGTACAGTTTGTGCTGGTCCACGCTTCTTTTTCAACTGCAATTCAGCTTCTAAAGATGAAGAGCTTGGGCGGCCCCTTTTTGTACCATTGCTGTGAAGGCCAAGATTACATAATGCATTGGCCAGCTCTAGTCTAAATTTACATAGATTCATAAGTGTAGTATTGGGTCTGGTCTGTTTTAGAGTTTTTTTGTACATAAGCCAGGAATTTACAATGGTCACGTCTAAAAGGTGGAAAAACAAGCGGTTTGTCCACTTTCTGCTTTTACGCGTAATGTGGTACCTTCCAATGAAACTGTCAAGCAGATCGACTCCTCCCATATGGGTATTATAGTCTTTTATTACGTTAGGACAATTTATTTGTACCCGCTGTTTCGTTGCTTTATCATACCTCGAAATAGTAGTCACAGGAAAGGCTCCGGTATAGGTTGACAGCAAAGTAACTGGTTTATTATCTTTCCATACTATTGCACTGATGTCGATACCATCGACATTGGCAACCTGTTCCTCATGGTGTCCCCTTGGTACTGTTCTTTTCATCAGTGTCTTCTTATCTGGCAGTTTATTATTTGGGATACGATTAGACTGGACAGTTCCCAAGGAATATATTCCTTCTTTTGCAAGATAAGTGACCAAGGGCACAGATGTGTAGTAATTATCGAAGTAAATTATGTGGTTTGCACGTCTTGGAACAATACGCATTAGCCGCACAACTGTGTTACCAGTTGGTCCTAAATCTGGTTCGCCATTTCCGAGAGGATTCTTATCACTGCCAGTATAGACCTCAAACTTGTGTGCAAATCCATAGACACTACATACCAAGAAATGCTTGGATCCCCATTTATGTGGTTTATTGGGGAGGTATTGTTTCATGTAGTGACCTATTTTAGTAGCACACATTTGTTCATCCAAAGATAAGCGTTGTTCTAAAGGAATAGCAGCATAGTTTTTTTAGTTTTGTTAGTTAACTATTTAGATCGTCAATTATTGGTCTAATTTTGTGTAATTTGTCGTGATTAGGATGGTCCTGGGGTAAGTGAGTGGTATTATCATTGAAATGTAAAATCGAACAAATTTTTTCAAAATTCTTCTGTGTCATGGTTGACTTTATAGGTTCATAGCCATATTGAGCTGACCAGTATAACCGGAAGTTTGGAAACTTTGCAATAGACGAATAAATTAGAATCCCAAGGAACTTATTGAGATCATTGCTAGTGATAACAAATGGATTGGAAAGATTTTTCTGGGTAGAATACAAATTACTCTCTGCCTTGATCTTATCCCTCAGTTCTTGAGAGAAAAAGAAAGAAAAAAAATTGTACGGCGTCTCTAATTCTAACATGCTGTCAGGATATTGCAGTTGATAAAAATTTTGAATATCATCAATGGTGGTGAGGTTTGTGCGTCTCCACGTTACACGGCTTTGTCGTGGACGAGCGGTCCCATTCCGTTGACCAGAAGGCTGTGGCGTTTCACTCAAATTTTCTAAAATTGGGTCATTATGGTTATCAAAAATAAGAGGTGGATCAACAGTACTACTTTCCATAGGTATATCCATATCTTCAACAAATTCTTCATCTTCTAAATCCGCTAATAACTGCCTATTATTCTCGAAGTAAACTTCTTCATCATCCTCTTCTCCTGCAGAGGATTCCATATCATCCTCAGACTGGTCCAGGTTCTGGAGGTAGTCCTCAATAACTTGATCATTCAGCCTTCTCGCCATTCTAGAAAAAAATACAATTAGACTTTAGATAAAATACGGTAAATATATCACTCAAAATGAAATTTCTATGAAAGTAAATTCGCAATGTTGCACTTATGCAACAAACGGATTTTGAAGAAAAAAGTATATCAAACAATGGAATTTCCATAAAATTATTTATTTATTTTTCTTTTGATATTATAAGTAATATAAAAATAAAAAAACAAACAACACTTACCTTATAGAATTATAAAACAACTGAATAACAATTTTACACTAATTGCTTTTTACGTTTACCCGCGCCCGCGATATTATAAATTGTGATTATGAAGTTTAGAAATTTGCAATCGACCCGCCAATCGAACTGTCAAAATAAATATAATTGTCATCTATAATCTATGGTAGTTTACATTCGGATACACGTAACGAAATCTATCAAATCTTTTGAATATTCGATATGTTGCAGATATGCAACAACGCGTGTTTAAGGGTTAAGTTGATTGTAATAAAACTAAGTTATGTTGAAATTGAAATGTATTGTGTTGCCATATAAATGTAAGGAGGCGTGTTGACATTGTACATTTCTATTGGCAACACTGGCAGTCTGCCAAAATGTCTGCAAGGTGAAAACAGGAAGAAATGTTATAAGTTTATGTAGAAAAGGATTTGTGATAAATATTAAATGACTGTAAAGAAGATTCTGCCGTTTATTTCACTATATTAACAGGTTTATACCTGTAAAGACTGTGTGTGTGTTGAATAAATAAATAAATAATAATAAATAAATAATAACATCCAGATAAATTCAAGCGTCAGCGGAATGTTGCTATCAAGCATTGTCGTGCTCGCATCTGTCGCCCACGCGTTTATCCAGTAAGTCTGGTAATTGTTTAGTGAATTAGGGTTCTTTGAGATACATTTAACAACCCATCTTGGTTTTTTTTTGTGTATTGTTGTGCATACTATTTTTATATTTTTTGTGCCGTATTCTAATTATGCCAAAAGTGCCGAAATCGGAGGACGGCAAACTTCACATAGAGGGCGTTAGCGACATTTCCAGTAAATCCCCTACAAATTCTCCACGCATCACAAGGCAAACTGCCGCCACTATCGCTATGGCTGAACTAGACTTGAATATCTTATTTAAATTCGTCAAACCTTACGATGGCAGTAGAGAGACTCTTAATTCATTTCTTGTGAATTGTGAATCAGATTTGCAGAAACCCATTTTATTTAAATTCATTCTTGCACAGCTTTATGGAAAAGCGGAAGTTGCCTATTCCATTAAAGAATTTTCGAAGTGGGAGCAACTTAAGGAATTCTTTAAGACCCAGTTCAGTGAAAGAAAGCATTATTCTCACTTGTTAATGGAACTTCAGGAGAGCAGGCGGGGTCCGCAAGAAAATGTCAGTCAATTTGCCCTACGCATTTTCCATCCTACCTCTCGCAATTACTACTACTACTACAGAAATATCGCTATCTACCACGAAATTAAAGAAAATTCCCGGACGCACAGCATCTATGGAAGATCTCGCCCTTCATTATTTCGTCATGGGCCTTCAACCGCGAATCTCAAATATAATAAGGTGCAAATCACCCAAGACTTTGAACGAAGCTATTAATTTCGCCGTTTCAGAGGAACGGATACAACAAACTCTGTATAGGCGACCACAAACTGAGCAAAGAGCTAACAACAACAACAACGGGTTTAGGGGTAATCCTAGGCCAAATTTCTATGCACCTCAATCGTTACGACCAAATTCGAGTTTCACCCCTTTCCAAAGATCTCCTTCAAATACACCCCCACAAAGACCATCTAATAATTATAATCCGACCCTTTTCTGTTGCTATTGCAAAATGAACGGCCACGAAATCTCAAATTGTAAAAGACGCGAATATAATAATTCTAGAACCCAGGACTACCAAAATAGGACTCCACGTGTTAACTTTGTTGAGCCGTCTAACGAAGAAGCTAGTTATGATGAAGTTGATGAGGTAGAGCAATCCCAACCTAATTTAAACAAATAGAAGGTCTCGTCCCGATGCCGCTCGAGACAAAATACAAAGACAGGCACCGAATCCAATAAAAAGGGTCATGAACAGGCTAACCAGCCCCAAACTCTCGCTCATTTCAAATCTAATAAAAAGCGTGATGAACAGGGTAACCAGCCCCAAACTCGCACCCTCTCTAATCTCTAAGGAGTAAAAACAAACACTAAATACACCACAATAAAGTTTATTACAGCACAGAAGGAGTGAAGAAGAATATACACAGAATAGAAACGAAGATAATAATGTTACAATATGATACTAAGATTACAACGATCGCGTCGATGATTAGCGGGCGCAAGACGAAACGGTAGAGTGCGTAGGCATGTCGATTCATTTTAAAAAATATCGATCTCCGATTCGATTCAAATCGGACATACTAGAATCGATTCTTGTTTAAATCGAGCATTAAAAGATCGATTTTCGATTAATCGAGCCAATTTCAAACATGATTAACTGCCTAATAAAGATACAGGACATTATTGATGACCATTTACTGCAAATACAAGTAATTGGATAGAAGTATTATTAAATTAATAAACATAATATCACGCCTATATTCCTTCGAAAGAATAGTTAGAGGTGTGAATCGAACCCAGGATCTTTTGCTCAGCAGTAGTGTTTGCGACCACTAAACTGTGGCAATTTAATCTAGTCGGTTAATAAATTAATCAAATTTTAAGTTTATAAAATTTTATTAAAGTTAAATACAAATTTAACAAGAAATTATATTTCCCAGTATTTTAAGTCGAGTGACTTTAAAAAAAAATAACTTATCTAATCGCTCAGGATCTAAACGACTCCTTTCGTCAGTAGCAATATTTCCCGCAACAGAAAAAAGCCTTTCACATGGAACAGATGTTCCAACTATGCAAAAGTATTTGTTGGCAATCGGCGTTATTGTGTTGTACAACGAATTTCTTTGGTGATATCAATATGTGATAGGAGCCGTCGTCTTAAAGTCGACGACAGGCTGTGTTAAATAATGTTTCAATTCGTCTTGTAAACCTTGTCCTTCAGTTTCTGCTTGAAATAATTGTAGCTGATTTTTTACTAATATGTTATGGAATTCCCAAATGTTAGATTCTTCAGGTTCCTTCAGCTGGCATTCCAAATTATTCTCTGAATCTTCATTACTTAATTTATTCTCCAATTGTTTTTTGAAGCTACAATCATACTATTAATTTTATCAATAGCTCTGGAGCATGCTATTCTGTCAGAAAAATGAATTTTCTTGAATCTTGGATCCAGTAGTGTGGTGATAGCTAACACATGTACTTGTTCCACTGTACCAAATCTCTTTTTTAATTCTTACAATATTAAAGGACAATGGCAGATTTCCATACATGATTTTAGTTGATGTAAATTTAGAGCGTTTATAGGTGAAAAAAATATAAGTGAATTCCGCTGCCGTTCCTAAACAATAATGTGTTGAGAAATACTGATGAAAAAGTCTACATTACTTACTAAACGTTTTTAATTTATAAATATTGAGGTTATGTTCTATTTGTCATTTTCAATTGAAATATTATTATTTTCTTAAAAATGTTATTTGGTGAACTAGGGCTATGATATAAATCTTTACCGCACTTGTTTTACCAAATAAAGCTATTTTTTATAACAGATTTTGCGAGATTCAATGAAAAATATTTTTTGTCGGCTTAAAAGACCTTACGCCATTGCTGAAAAAAAAACTCACGCCCATACAAAATAGTCAATAAAGCTTTTTATTTTATTGTGAAACTTAAACAGCGTTACACAACTATAATTAGTATGCTGAAAAGTCACGAAAAATAATAATATTATTATTAGCAAGTATGACATTTCTAAACGCGTTGTTCATGGAAATATGATTTCGCCATTGTCCTTTTTGGTTGCAGCACCGACATCTGTTTTCGTCTTCATTGTACTGTATGTTTCAGGAAACTATTGGTATAATTTTGCTTGACGTTACAAATTTCTCTACGGATACTTCTTTCGTCACAGCTTCCATAGGTTTTAAAATATTTATAAGATCTTTAATACCATCCAGTTGACTGGCTGTTAACATAGGTGGTGCTTTCGGGTAATTGAGTAATATCGGGGCAAGTAGCTCAGATAACTTTACAAACCGAACTAGCTGATAGTAAATTGAATTCCATCGTGTGCAAACTGACTGAATCAATTTGAGTGGTACTGCTATATCATTTTGCGCTTTACGAAGAGCATCAGCTACATTTACATTTTGTTTACAGTATCTAGTTATATCCTTTACAGTATTTAGTAACTGTTTGACACTTTCAATACCAGCTTTTTCTTCAAAAGGTTTTGAGCTACTAAATTCAAAGTGTGGGCGAAACACCATAAGTGTTTTTGTTTGCCAAATGCAATTGTTACGGCCTTGACGATATTCGCACCATTATCAGTAACAACTGCTGCAACTTTTTCTGGGGTTATACCCCATTTTTCAGTCATTGTTATTAATATTTGACATAAATAATCAGAACTATGGGGCTCAGTTAAATGGGACACAATAAAATTTATACTAATCAGTTCACTTTCGTGTATAAAATGTCCAGTTAAACCCATGTAGCTTCTAGTATTATGTATATCTGTCCATATATCCGTAGTTAAACATATTGACTCTACTTCTAAGTAAGAGCTTTTCTCTAAATTGCAAAGAAAGAACATCATATTTGTCATCTATCATTTGTGTAATTGTCTGCCGTGAAGGAAGCTTATATAAAGGCACTGCTGTTTTCATTAAGTATGTGAAACCTTCTTTTTCAACTGTATTTAATGGCAACGTATCCTTGCAAATCATTAACATGATAGCATTATTTAGTTGTCCATACTTCGCTCATAAATATACCATGACCATAATCAACAAAGTAAGTAATTCATTACGTAGATAACAAAAATTCTCACCACTAAATGTTTTAATATTATCAACACATGAATCCATAGTTAGCTGATTAAGTTTTGATTTTTTTCAGTGATACTGACGATGAAGCTATACTTTCTAAGTCAGAATCATAGTACTCTTTTGAACTGGTCAAACTCAAAGCATCATTTATGTCAAATTTTTCCTTTGATGTCGACGTAGTAGCAATATCTTCATTTGTCTGAAAAGTATTATGTTTTTGTATTCTATTATTATTTCAAATTACAAAATAAATACAATAAAAGGATAAAAAAATGCAAGAATGTACAATTTTCAAACAAGCATGCATTAATAAAAAAGGCATATGTTGTATTGTAAGGAAAAGGTACGGGTACACACTCCAGTTTTTTTTTTGTCGTCACCAACACCAATACCATCATTTACCACCACCAGTTTTCGTTGACTTACGGACTTAATAGATGGATGTCTTCGTATTAAATGGTTGCGTAAGTTTGTTGTATTCCCGCATGTTTTAACTTCGACATGACAATACTTGCATACGCCACTTGATCTTTTTTACAAAGTGATACCACGTATCACTTTTAGTTGACATTTTAGGCTAAAAAGAATAACAATACTTTAACAAAAATGCAAACTGCAATGCAAACGCACATTTCTCGATATAGTCCAAGAGCTAGTGAACCCTGGGAGTAACGGTCTCCCTGTAAGGTTAGAAATTTTTATACTGACGATTTATGGCATGCTAAGAGCAATAGCCATGACCTGGCAGGCGTCAGCCCTGCACGTCATCAGCCCCTTTATTTTTCGAACTGTTAAGTAAATGGGGTTTCAAAACTTGTTCCTTTAAGTTTGAAAATTTAATAGAATAAAGTTTATTTATTGTACATCTTAAAAAAAATTGACAGGCGATTACAATAAGCAGAAGTATACGACAGGTCAATTGGAAAACTCACAGTTGATGAGGTAAAATAAACTTTATCCTGTATACTTGAAATTTTTATATGTTTTCAAATAGACTTCTTAGAGTAAGTAGTACAATGCCAGGCGGTTTTGAACAGCATAAGACCTTGACAGGCGAGAGGACAGCTGCTAAGGGCGTGCAAATAAGAAATGTTACATGAACGCATACAGTAAATGTAATGTATTTTATTAGATTTTATACAATGAACATTATTTTTAACACTCATTTTCTTCAGCATCAGCCGAAATTTCGCTATCACTGTTTTCATCATCATCTGATTCTTCAACAATGTTTTCCTCATCTGAAAATAGTAAAAAAAAATATTTTAATGAATCAATGTGGTTGTTGAGAATTAAATATCAAGCTCAATACATAGGACTGCATATTAAATGAATAAAATAGTTGTATGTTACCTGAAATGCATTCCTCAGTTTCAGTCGATTGTGCTGTGGCAGTATCAGCAGGTTCTTGTAAAAGTATGTCGTATATAGAAGATGGAACCGTATTCCCCTCAAACCAATTAAAATCGTAACGATTATCAATTAAGTTCCAACCGTTATTTTCAGGTGTAAGAATTGTTGGTTCTTTTAAATGACAATTTCGCCATATATTTGTAATGTAGGCAGTTCTCAACAATTGTTGATGTAGTTCACGTTGGCAGGGTGGTAATTCGATGAATCATAGCTTACTACTTTTTTCATAAACACTTTAGGATTAGTCGTGTTGTACGTAGCAAGGAACTTTTCATATCGTGCATTATTTAATTTTGAAGACTTCAAACCATACATTTGGCATACAAATTTCTCTAGTATCAGGAATTTTTTTTCTTTTTTCTGTACTATTTCTGCGTTTCCTAATTCTTTGAATGCTTTCTGATATACACTCGATTTTTGCAATATTTGGAATGGTTTTTTTTACCTCTTCTTGAAAAAGACGGATTGAAATCGCAACCGGTTAATGCATGAAATCCAGGTAAGCTTTGGCATATAGAAGGTTCCAGTTTTGTATATAGTTCAAAATATTTATCGATTTTTACAATTATTAGTGCCATATTCCATATAGATTTTTAAATTATTATTGTGGAGATGGTCCATGTTTCCGAGCAGTAATATTAAAATATCTCTGTCACATGTTTTATTAATACGTCTGATACATCTTCATCCATTTGGCATGTATGTTATATTATTTTCGTATCAGCCTCTTCATGATGTTGACACGATAAATCATCATTTATATCGACAATCACAGAGTTATTATGGACACTATAAGTGTGGCATTGTTTGTAATTTAAGTTCACTGTGGTATTCCCGATAAACTCTATCATTTCATTTGTACTCCAATGTGTAATTAAACAATCTACGAAAGCTTCTTTAAATTGTATGTTACGAAGTTCTTTCATCAAATCAACTGGTCGAATTTGTTCTGGTCCGGTAATGAAATAATTTATGTTCCGTACTTTTTGTCGTTTGGCTCGTTCATAATCTTTAATTGACGGCGAAAAGTATTGGTCGAAAATGATATCTACTCGTGAGGCATGTGTAGCTGTTAGTAGTGACATAATTTTTTTGGAAATACCACTAAATGTTTTGGGGATATTTTTGAATGTATGCAGTAAGAAGAATCCATCAAAAATGACAACATCATAACGTCTTGGTACGTCTTCACAGTTGACATTTGCTTTTAAAATTTCAACCATTGCTGATTTCTGAGTTTTATGTATTGTACCATCTTCATGACACAATGCCAATGGAACAGTTGTAATGGGGTATGATAACGTCTTTTCCAAATCGATGTTATGTAGTATTGACAGAGCTAATAGGCGACCAAAGAAATCACGTTGCACACGGATTTCATGAACCTTATCACCAACTTTGATTTTTTTTCTCAGAGGCAAAATTCATAATTTTTACTTGTGCAATTCTTTCTTCAAATCTTTTCCCATTCTGTGAACATTCAGTTATAAAATTCTCTTTCAATCTTTCTCCAGATTCTATAAAATTCAATAAGTAATCCTGTACTGCGATCGAAGCTACTGTGCCATTACCGATGTTATACAGACAATCTTTGTTTAGATCCAACATAAATGGATTTAGAAATTTCTCAAAGGTATTTATGAACTTCCACAACTGTGCTGAATCTCCTTTAATTGCATGTTCTTCCAGGTCTGCTGATACATCATTTTTTCTTCGTAAACCAGTAATGTCCAGAGTGTGAGATATGATTGTTGTTCTTATGTCGCGACTTCTAGCCCATCGCTGACGAGCGGAAATAGAATGTGTGAACTGTATTACACCAGTTAATCTTTTTCCCGCGTCGGCATTAATAGTTTGTTCAAGTACTAGATCTGTTGGCTGTCTAGAGAAAGGTTTATCAGTGCGTTTGATTCCAAGATATCCATCTTTCATAAATTTTTCAATTGATGGATGTGTAAGACCAACTTTTAACAAATTATCATGGTATTTTATCAGCCATCGTGAATAATTAGGCTGATTTGTCATAAAAAATATATTTGCTATTTTTGACAAAATATATTTGTACAATGAAAAGTCTCCAGTCCTTTTGCTTCGACTCAGTAACTGATAGTGATGAACAAGATCCATATAAATAACATAAAATTGAGGCGTTTTACCAAAAGCTCCTTTTCTACATTGTTCTTTGTGATATTGGTATCGAGTCATCAATGTTGATATTGCTTCATTTTCTATGACGTTCACAAACGGTTCATTACCATCGATAAATGTAGAGAGATTATTGTAAACATCTTCATCAATACTTATATCTTCTTTTTCTATGAAAGATTGAAAACATAATATTTCTAGTCCTAGTGCCATTAATGGATGCAGCCGCTTACATCGATTAAAATGTTTTCCTTTCAAAAATCCATCTACTGAACCATTTGCGATAATTTCACTTTCGACAGCTTCATTCATTATTCCACTGTCGTCAATAAATTTTCCAATTGCTCTAAACAATGCTAACATGATGTGGAACGGTCCTAAATGGATAAATAAATTATCATAAACTGGTTTTTCTGTAGACTGTACCTGCATAGCAAATTTTTCTTTAGCTAGATCATATGTTACATTAATGCAAGGTTGTCCAATTTCTGCAGCAATACTTTGACTTTGTTTCATAGTTTCTATTACAACTGGTATATTTGTTGGTGATTCGTTTATTGGTGTAAGATAACAAATTTTTTTCTTGTTATTATGAAAATCTTTGTTTAAATTATGATGGAACCCAACCCACATCGATGTTTTTTAATTTTTAGAGCATGGCAAAGCATCCACAGAAACTTTTGCTGATAAATTATTTCTAGTGAAGCTGGTATTGCTTCATTTCTTAAATTGTCAGATAAATAATTCATCATTCATCTTCGGTTTTTTTGAATATGGGACTAACTCTGGGATGATAGCATCAAGAGTTCTTCTTCTTTTATGTCCTGCATGAACACATGAAACGGATAGCTCGCCTGTGCACACATAATGTTCAGAAGGATTTTGGAGTTGCTCAGAAGTTCCCTCTGTTGATTCCTCATTTTCTATAACTGTTTGATAGATTATGCCTACCGTATCATGTAGGATATCTTTACCAGTAGCAGTATCAACATAACGATCGAAGTTGTCGAAGGCTACTCCTGTGAATAAATCTTGTCTTTTACAAATTTCATTTGGACAAATTTTAGAATGATTCAATAACGTAGTTGTTGCTGCAGTTTCCAATTCTTCAATAACATGATAACTACAACAATGACCATATTTATTTATAATTTCTACGATCTTCCTGCTGCTCGTTAAACTCTTCAATGTCATGCCCAAAGTGATGTGTTTTTGGTTTTGACAGACCCTTTAGTAACATTATAAATCAAATCTTCTGCCAATGAATTAGTTTTCCTTATACAACCTTCACTTATTCTCCGACGTCGTTTATGACCACCCAGAAGAAGACAATAAAAATCAAGTAATTGCTTAGGTATTTCACATTCGCCATTTATGAAATCAGCAGTTGTTATGTTTTATGGTAATTCTTTCTTTGTTATTTTTAAAATAGTTTTTCGTAGATATGATGCTGCTCCTTGCAATATCTCTGCATCTTCCAACAGTTCACATAATTTTGCATCAATAACAGAATCCTTCAATGTTACATATTTTTTTCTGTCCCTCTTGAAAATTTTGTAACAATTTAGCTTCAAACATTGGCATTGTACATACTTACTCTAAGAAGTCTATTTGAAAACATAAAAATTTCAAGTATACAGGATAAAGTTTATTTTACCTCATCAACTGTGCGTTTTCTAATTGACCTGTCGTATACTTCTGCTTATTGTAATCGCCTGTCAATTTTTTTTTAAGATGTACAATAAATAAACTTTATTCTATTAAATTTTCAAACTTACAGAAACAAGTTTTGAAACCCCATTTACTTAACAGTTCGAAAAATAAAGGGGCTGATGACGTGCAGGGCTGGCGCCTCCCAGGTCATGGCTATTGCTCTTAGCATGCCATAAATCGTCAGTATAAAAATTTCTAACCTTACAGGGAGACCGTTACTCCTAGGGTTCACTAGCTCTCCAGCTAATAAATCGATTACAATCAATCTAACCACTTACTATTTTTTAAATTAAAAGAAATACTATATGAACACGATATTATTTATTTCATTACTATAAATTTTTGCAGTAAAAATAATATTTATCCACAGTATATTTTTTATAAATAAACTCACTCACAAGAATAGATAGGTTAGGTTTGACAGCCGGATAGAAAAATAAAATGTTTTGTTAACGCAAGTAACGCCACCTTCGGAAGCGTTCATAAATATTTACTCTATGATGCGTTTGTTAGAATTTTTTTGGGAAAAGGTATATAAAATAATATAAACATGTATATTTCAATAGATTTATCTATAATTATATTTTTATCCATATAATTTTTAATATTTATCACTTAATATAATGGTTAATACTTATTATAATGTTACAAAATTATCAATTATATTAAATGTTATTTATATTTCTATTTATAATAATATGGTTTAATTCAAGGACAATCGATAATTACAATGTTACAGAATAATATTCAAATATTCTGAGCAATGAGCAACAAAACATCATATTAATAACTTAACTTGCCAATCCTGGTTGCTACCGGCGAGGATAAGGTCCTTCCTCTGTCGTTGTCGTCCATCGTTTGACGATCCAAGTGAGACAACGCTTTATATTACCGATTCCCCACTACTTGTGAATCATAAAAGGGTAATTTTAATAAAATTTATAAAAATTGTTGCGGTATTTTGTGACAGTATTCTAACACGGTCCAGTCTCGTTGCTCTACTTAATTTTCTGCCTAATATCTTGAAATGAAATGTATTTATTGGTCACGTAGGCAATTTAAAAGCTCTTATGACAAGTCAATACACATAGAACATAATCTCTATATACAATATATTTCCTATACTTAGTATTACTTATTTTAATTTCTTGGTTTAATTTTATTTTTATTTAAAATTAGTTTTATTTATTTGTTTACTTTTTATTCTTATTTAAAGTATTAGTTATGACTTTATGGTAATTTATTTTTCAAAGAAAGACAATATGGACGTTAGTCAAATTAAATTAAATTGAATGAATTAGTGGACCATGAATATTATTACAACGGTGCGTAGCGGTTTATTGTTACCACCGGATCCAACGCGGCCCTTCCTGAGAAGACCCGGCGAAACAAACTCAGTGGGCTTACACTACCACTGGAACTACGCGACGCGACCCAGTCCTGAGTATATCCAGCGAATAAGACTCAGTGGACTTGTTTTGGGTCCGACCATAAGCATTTCCGAAACGTCCCGTATGTTTAGTTTAAATTAATTTTTTTTTGTTTAAATATATTTATATATATATACATATTTTTCATTACAAATACCATGACCTCTGGCCTTGACATGCTATACCTATCACCTGCTGCACATGAATTTCAGTATAGCATCAGGGCAGTGGTCGACCAGCAGTTTTTTACTTTAACCTCTGGCCTTGACATGCTATGCCTATCACCTGCTGCGCATGAGTTCCAGCATAGCATCAGGGCAGTGGTCGACCAGCAGTTTTTTTACTTTAACCTCTGGCCTTGACATGCTATACCTATCACCTGCTGCGCATGAGTTCCAGCATAGCATCAGGGCAGTGGCCGACCAGCAGTTTTATTATGTTTTACTGATACACCTTGCTTTGTGCAACCAAACACCCGCAGTCAGTGAAGCTTAATCACCCGCAGCCAATGAATGTTAGACAAAAGCCAAGGGATCATCATCATAATCTCATCATAATCTCATCATAATCTCACCATAATCTCACCATAATCTCACCATAATCTCACCATAATCTCACCATAATCTCACCATAATCTCACCATAATCTCACCATAATCTCACCATAATCTCACATAATCTCGTCATAATCTCGTCAGTCTCATCATATTCTCGTCATAGTCTCGTCATAGTCTCGTCATAATCACGTCATAATCACGCCATAATCACGTCACAATCACGTCATAATCACGTCATAATCACACCCTAATCACATCATAATCACAATCACATTATACAAATCATTAATATTTATTACTATACACATTGGGTTCTAAAACAAAGAAACATGTTTCACAAAAAGTATTTTCATTTATTCTGCTTCAAAAATCAATAATATGCGAAAGATCATATTGATTTCGTATTTTACTATGTATGTATACATAGTATTTTGCTATCTATTTCTGTATCAAAATAAAATATACATGGGTATCTTTGCATATTAAATATAGGTAAATACCGGATAGTGAATCGAAATATTAAAACATTCTAATGGATTCATTTTAATTTTTATAAATCGTTCGGCCAATCTGACATTTCGCTTTTAATTCCCAAATTATTCTCAGTTTGTCCGGATATCAACAAACTCAACTAATTCTACTATTATTGAAACTTGCAGAGAACTGATATTGAGAATCTGATGGTCTCGATATTTAAAACATCAATATAAAATATAAGTTATAAAAAGGTTGACCCCACAAAATGTCGGACAACATACCACCTATTTAAATTGTAATCTGTGCTTAGCAATTAACTACATCATTTAATTACGTATTTACAACATTGTGTGAACAGTGCCGTGGCTCAAAGAGGGAATTGATCCTCTACTTGTGAAATACCAACATATTACTTCAGTTGCTTACATTACATACTTACTTACATTACATACTTACTTACATTTGTAATATCAATTGTTGAAAAAGGAAGTCCTTTTACAAGACCAATAACTATCTTAATTCACAAATGTTTTTTTTTTTTTTGAAATCTCATCTTAGTTGCTAGAGTGTTAAATCTGTTAAACAAATTTGCACTTCCGTCTGCCAAATAATTATTTAATTATTGGTCCCTGACCCATAATCTCTTGGTTTTTTTTGATAATGTGTTTAGGATACTAATTTATAAAACTTTATTTCAGTTATAAACTAAACGAGGCTCGAATTTTAAATACAACAAAATATTACTTTACTTAATTTATTAAAAATGTGTATCAATCAATGGCCAACATTGTGTTCCATTTGTAGCACACTCTAGGGTGCCTCGAAGTTTCGACTTAAGATCATTATTTAATATATTATGTATCAATAAAATTACTCATTTCCAAAAACTATGATTATTCCATATTTGCAGGTGATCTCAGAATTACACGGACAGATCTGAATCAAGGTTAAGCCAAATTGCTTCAGAATGTGATATTTCAGAGATGTACAAAATACTTCTCAAAAGTATTTAAATACAGAATACAAATACTTCTCCAATTTACTATTTCAAATACAAAGTTCTTCTGCTCTTAGTATTTAAGTATAAAATTCAAAATAGCTGTATTTTAATATATATTTTTTTACTATTGGGTATGCATTGACAATTGTCAGTCTAGTGTTTGGTTATTATTGGATTTTAATGATGCAGCGCCTCTAGTGGCCATTTGCTGAATCCTTAACCCAAGAATTTTATTTAAGTGGCAAAAAGTATTTTATGTTTTACACATATAAAGTATATCTCATAAAAGTAGTTCAAATAAAATACGTAATACTTCAAAAATATAAAAGATATTTAGGTACAAAATTGAAATACGTATTTTGCAACTGCACTTCAAATAAATCACTAATCTAGTCCTGATATAAGATAATATATGGGATGTTTCTAAATTCAAATAAATGTTTTCACATTAAACTATTTTTTTTTAATTTTATTTCGTATATACCGTCTTGGGAATGATTTAAATAGGGCAACTTTTTAGACGAAACTAAATGCTGCTAATATCTTAGGTTTCGTTATACTATCTTGTCTACAACATCACATATTCAACAGCTATGTATGAAGCAATATAGACAATAATAGTTACACCGTCTCAGAATCGAGAAAGTCACAATTTAAATTACCATTTCATTGTAAAACTTGTAGTGACACTATGCAATAGTAAAGAAACTTGAAACTTTGTTCACATCGTTATTAATGGTGCTACTAATACACCATCTATACATTAAATAAATCTCATAAGAACTGCCAACTAGAATACCTCGAATACCCAATCTTTTGTTTCTTATTCGTTTCTGTAGAAATAACACAATACAAAAACAATCTCCTGTCCCACTTATATACAGGGTATATCAAGACTGCTACCGAAAACGAAGCCGGGTGGTAGTTAAAGCGACTTCAGACACAATGCAACAGAAAAAGTTGCAAAAAAAAGCGACTATTTTTTTTTGTTATTTTTTTCCTATGACCATATTTGGGTGGTAAATACATTTTTTCCTAAAATAACAGTGTATATCCTTTTATTTATAAATAATCTAAGATATAAAAGTGTTTAAATTATTATTTTAGCAAAAACTATGGATTTACCACCCAAAAATGACGATATTAAAAAAATCATAAAAAATATTTGTCGCGTTTCTTTGCGAAATTTTTAATTGCATTGTGTTTGTAATCACTAAAACTACCACCCGGCTTCGTTTTCGGTAGCAGTCTTGAGATACCCGGTATACAATCAAAGTGCGGGAAAATATTTAAATATTCGGCGAGTTTCTTTTTCAATTATTTTAATACCCTACAAAGATGTTATTACTAAAGACTCGTCGCAGGTTCACAACGCTCGAGCCAGACTAATGCAGATCCCATCGGGCCTTACCTGCCTTAGCGACAGTCTAAACTTCTCCAACCCATTTTTAAGGAAGTCTTGTACAGGTCACTTGTGGCTGGATTAAAAGCCGGAAGTGCAGTATCGTCGTTCCGCGTAGAGGTAACAGTGTCTTTAATTTATATGTGAAGGTCCGTCAGAACGCCGTGATACATCCTTGCAACAAAAGTATAATTTCTATATAAAAAGTAATGGACACGATCCCACTTCTGATGTTAGAATTTTTGTGGGAAAAGGTATATAAAATAATATAAACATGTATACTTCAATAGATTTATCTATAATTATATTTTGAACCATATAATTTTTAATATTTATCACTTAATATAATGGTTAATAATTATTATAATGTTACAAAATTATCAATTATATTAAATGTTATTTATATTTCTATTTATAATAATATGGTTTAATTCAAGGACAATCGATAATTACAATGTTACAGAATAATATTCAAATATTCTGAGCAATGAGCAACAAAACATCATATTAATAACTTAACTTGCCAATCCTGGTTGCTACCGGCGAGGATAAGGTCCTTCCTCTGTCGTTGTCGTCCATCGTTTGACGATCCAAGTGAGACAACGCTTTATATTACCGATTCCCCACTACTTGTGAATCATAAAAGGGTAGTTTTAATAAAATTTATAAAAATTGTTGCGGTATTTTGTGACAGTATTCTAACACGTTCAAATTATTGAACAAGTACTACCAGTTGCTTTTGCGTCCGACAACAGCAAAAAATTAAAAAAACTAAATACCGCAGCCAATTGAGGAATATTATCGCTAGTTCTTTGAATGGATCGGTCCGATTCGGGAGGTTTATGAATCGATTCATTAAATCGATGTAGGGTTCAAAATCGATATCGATATTTTTTATTTTTTTTGTTGCTTTGAATGGCGAGACGAGCAAGCATTTCGCCTGATGGTAAGCGATACGACCGCTCATAAACAGTAGCAACATTCCACTGCGCTCGCCATCCTGAGACATAAGATGTTAAGTCTCAATATAATAAAATAAATAATAATAAATACACCCAACAGTCACATACATAGTCCTGACCCCACACTAAGATCGAGTCTTGTGTCGTGGGTATCAGGAACTACGAGAGACTTTTCGGTCTCACAAACACCCAGACCCGGAAGAAATATTTGTGGGCCGCACAAACATTTCTCTCGGTGCGGGGATCGAACCCGCGGCCTCTCGTTTCACAGGCGGCGTCTAACCAACTGCGCTACGGAGGCTGTCAATATGTCCAGTAGTTGCTCTGGCTACAATGTCCTTCAATCCGAAACGCAACAGTGCATTTAAGCAGTGTTGTTTCACGGGAGAAATAGACATTGCGGTGGTACCTACCCAGATGGCCAATCACATATGAGAGACCTACCACCAGTAAAATGTTACTCTAAATAATCGATTTTAAATCGACATGCCTAAGAGTGCGCATGTCGCGTAGTAGTGGCGGACGACTGGCGCGGCTCCGGCGGCAGCGGCCGGCCACGGCTGCGCTTGCGCTACTACCGCTCCGGTGACGCAACTCGTCACAGCGGCGGGGCGCGGTACTACTTGACCGCAACGACCGCGCGGCGATTCTTATTAAACACTAGCTGTGCCCGCGACTTCGTCCGCGTGGAATTTAACAAAAATCTTTATTTTTCTAAAATTAAAGAACTTTTCTATAGTAAATGTAGCCTAAGTTACTCCTTATTATATCAGCTACCTGACAAAAAAAGTCCCGTCAAAATCGGTCCAGCCATTTCAGAGATTAGCCGGAACAAACAGACAGAAAATAACTTTTCTCAAATAAATGTAGCCTAAGTTACTCTTTCTCATATCAGCTACCTGACAAAAAAAATCCGTCAAAAACGGTCCAGCCATTTCAGAGATTAGCCGGAACAAACAGACAGACAGACAAAAAAATTTTAAATATCATTTTCGGCACAGGTATCGTGTTTATAACGATATGTAGGACATTTTTTTTTATTTTCACTCTTAAAACAGACACTTCAATTTTATTTATATGTATAGATTTCATATATAATACACTATACAGGGTATATCAAGACTGCTACCGAAAACGAAGCCGGGTGGTAGTTTAAGCGACTTCAGACATAATACAACAAAAAAAGTTGCAAGAAAAAGCGACAGTTTTTTTTTCTTATTTTTTTCCAATGGCCATATTTGGGTGGTAAATACATTTTTTTCCTAAAATAATAGTGTATACTCTTTTATTTATAAATACACTAAGGGATAAAATAGTTTAAATTATTATTTTAGCAAAAACTATGGATTTACCACCCAAAAATGACGATATTTAAAAAATCATAAAAAATAATTGTCGCGTTTCTTGGCGAAATTTTTAGTTGCATTGTGTTTGTAGTCACTAAAACTACCACCCGGCTTCGTTTTCGGTAGCAGTCTTGAGATACCCAGTATATGACAAAACATTTTAAAATACAACTTATATAAACAAAATAGGTAACATTTTACGCCACAATGTAATCTGTGTGGAAAAACATATGGGTAAATCAACTTTTTCTTGCTTTGGACAACCGTACCAGGTCCTAGATTTTTATTAATATAAATAATACCAAAACGTATTTTCTTTATAATACATAATCAATGAATACACACTTAAATCAATGTATTTAAGGCAAAAATATATTTTTTATTATATTGTGTCACCTTCATTTGAGAGTGGTCTGGGGGACATTTGGGTCATTTTTATGTCAAATTCTGTGTCCCCTTCACCACTTCTAAACTAGAAACTCATCTACACCGAAATAAATCCTCAGACGCAGTGAATATAAAATCATAGAACAGATATTTATGGTTTTTATTTTTAGGAAAACATTTTATAAAAAAAATGTTTTTATTTTATCTATTTTTTTGTGAATTGTTCTTGTTCTTCTCCCACAAAGTTAGTGCATTGTGCTGAGTCATTCGGACAACTAGTCTTTGATTACAAATCCAAAACAGAGATGGCGCTGTAGTATCTGAGATAACAAGTAAGTCTGTCTAGTAAACAATAGTTCAAGCCGCCATGTTGAATTAACGTCAGCGAAGGCGGCAGGCGGCCGCACATCGTGACGCGGAGTGGGTGTGTTTATTGTTTATCCCCTGGACCGGCGCGAAAATTGAGTAAGTAGATTAGTTACGTTAATCAATTGCTATTGATCAGTTCACTTTAGTTCTGCACTTTATGTTAACAATGTAATCAAGCACAGTAAACAAATACTCTTTATGAAAAGACACATAATTTAAAAATGTCACTCGGACAACCAGTCTTTTGGACAACTAAATCAGTTGTCCGTGGGACTTTAAAAGTTGTCCTTAGGACAAATACATAATCTTTTAATTTCACTTTTTTACTTAGTCAGTGGCAAGTAATTTTCTGGTAATGTATTAAAAAACATTTTTATGTTTTCGTGACATTTTCTATGATTGTTTATTACTTACCTTATTTACACAGTGATTTGTCTTCTTTCTAATGTTAAAGAAATTTTAAACGAAGAAAGCTGTACCTAACTTAAGCGATACTTTCTTAATTAGACGTTTTTAAGAATGGGATTGTCTGAAAAAGAAAAATCGAGACGCTACAGAGAAAGGTTGAAAAATGATCCTGTAAAATATGAGGAGCGGAAAAGAAAAAAAAGAGAAAGTTATCACAAGAATAAACGCCTGATTTCAGATTTACAACCAGACGAAAAAAATATGTAGGACTATTTGGAAACTAAGAAAACAAAACCAAAGAAACCGCATGGTACTATTGAAAACATAGTTGCAATGACACCACCCAGCTCACCGAGTATCCTGCAAGAAGAAATTCTCGTACACCGGGATGATGCCGAACCTACTCCGCGTGAACAAGAATCTACGCCTACAAATAAAGAAAGAGGAAGAAAGAACGTGAAGTTGAAACTTCACGTTGTAGTGTTTGAAAAAAATATATGAAAAATATAAAAAAAGGTCTCATCGCAAAGAAAAAAAATCAAAAAATTAAAAGAAATTAAAGAAAAGGAAGATAAGGAAAATGAAAGCAAACGCGAGAAAGAGAAGACAAAGATCACTACAGGAAATTAAGAGTGCGAAAAGAAAAAAAAATTGTAAAAAGCATTTTCGAAAATATAGACCAGAAGGAAAGACGTCAAATAATAGGACTCCAATGCAAAATTAGAACAAAACCGGTTAATTTGAAAAGTGGTACAGAACTGTCAAAAAAAATTGAAAACTTCTTTCTTCGAGACGATGTGTCAAGAAATACGTCTGGTAAAAAAGAGACAATTTCGAAAGGCAAAGAAAAAGCACAAACGCGGTTTCTCTTAGACACAATGAAAAATCTGTTCAAAGCATTCGAACTGGAAAATCCAGAAACAAAATGCTCTTATTTCTATTTTACGAAACATCGTCCATTCTACGTAGTCAAGCCTAGTGTAGGTGGAAGGGAGATGTGTCTTTGCAAAGTTCACACGAATATTGCAGCTAAAATTTAAGCATTGAAACAAAACGGGCAATCAACGCAATAGATCTTAATATGGCTATTGCAGAAACAGTTTGTGATAATAATAGAGAGGATTGTATGTATGGGAATTGTTCAGAATGCAAATATAAAAAAATGTACATAAATGAGAACCGTGTTCTAGGTGAAATTCAATGGTTTGAATGGGTTAGAGAAGAAGAAGTTTATTTAAAAGAAGATAAAAAAATTAAAGCTGTAAAAAATATTAAAAAACAAAAAGAAGATACAGTTCAAAACTTGATTATCAGCTTGGAAGAAGATCTGAAAACTGTGAAGAAACATGTCTTTAACATGAAAAACCAGTACAAATGTTTCCGACAAAGTATTGATGAGATGTATTAAAATGAAGCTGTAATCGTAGTTGACTTCAGTGACAATTACTGCGCAAAATGTACAGAAGAAATTCAAGCGCATCATTTTGGTGGCTCCCGTAACCAGATTACGCTACATACTGTGGTTGTGTACGTGTATGATGAAGATAAAAAATACCAGGCATTATCATTTTGCTCCGTTTCACCATGTAATATCCACCAACCATCTGCAATTTGGGCTCATCTACATCCTGTACTAACATTTATTCGAAATAATTACCCAATAATTGACATTCTCCACTTTTTTCGGACGGACCTTTTTCGCAGTACAGACAAAAACTCAATTTCTTTTTGGCTTGCACAAAAACATTTGATTACGGATTCCAGTACTTTACTTGGTCATATTTTGAAGCTGGTCATGGGAAGGGACCTGCTGATGGGATTGGAGGATACCTGAAACGAACAGCAGTTAACAAGGTTGCAACTGGTACAGATATAACAAATGCATTGGAGTTTTATACATTTCTCAAAGATTCAAGCAAAATACAATTATTTTATATAACGGAAAAAGACATTGATTCCGTTCAGCATCAGATTCCAGAGAACCTTGTCCCACTTAAAGGTACGAAAGAGGTTCACCAAGTTTTTTCTACAACTAAAGGTCAGCTTAAGTACAGGCATCTAAGCTGCTTTTGCGCCAGAGGGTTATGTGAATGCTTACATCCTAAAGTTTACATACCATTGCCAGCTTCAAAAACTGACACTCATACGCCCGTAGTCCACATCAGCGTTGATGACGATGACGATGCGCCACTTAGTTCATTGATCTCCAAAGCCAAAGAAGACATCTCAAATGAAGATTTCTACAAGACTCCTCATAAGCGCATCTACGAAACTATTTATAGCTCTTCAGAAAATTCTGCAGATGGTGACAGAGTACAACCACAGCCTTCGAGTTCAGGTTATAGTAGCGAAATACCTTCAAAAGGTGATTTCTTGCTAGTCAAAGTGCATGATTCTAAAGGTAAAACCTATCACACCTATGTATGCGTGGCTGTAGACGATATGGAAGATGACGGTGAAACTAAGGTTAAATTTCTGAAGTGTGTCAAAGGTGGAAAACTGTTTGTTTTAAATGAAAAAGATATCTCGTACGTTGCTTTTGATGACATTGTAAAAAAGTTGCCAAATCCTGAGATTCAATCTAAGAGAGATGTTCATTACTATAAGTTTTTATGTATTAGACGTATTTGAGAAATAACTTATCTAAGTTGTTAATTTCTTAAGCATTACGTTAGCGTTTTTAATATTTTTTGACTGAGATTTATAAAGACTGTTAAAGTTAAATTTATAATAAGTTAGTTTAAATGGCTGTGTTGCAGAAGTTATAAAAATTATATTGATTACAATTTCAGAGAATAAATGTGATTCAAAAACTGTGTTTTAATGTTTTTTTTATGTATGACTTCATGGTTTTTTGTATTAAATATATCAAACCCCAATTTTCCTATGGACAACCGAAAGTCCATCGGACAACTATGATCTCCCCATATAAAAATGGAATCAAATCTCAAATAGTTTTATTTTAAACATTTTATTATGTAAATTTCATATATTGACGGGTAGCTAAGTATAAAAGCAACATAAATAAATATATACATATATATATATATATATATATATTTAATATTTTCTGGTTTAATACTATGTAAATTAAACTTTTAACGTCATACAAAATTGATGGTTGTCCAAGAGACACTATTTCTTAAAATATTAGGAGTACTATGCGTAATATCTCAAATTGACTACTTTGAAATTTAGATATCCACCCGACTTGATTTATATTTACAGTGTTAAATTACAGATAAAAAAAATTCACACTAAAAAAAATATTGAACTAGTAGTCCAGGTGACTGATGTTATAAGACTTCAGTGCGCTTACAAGCTAAAAATGGCCAATTCTGAAAGAAAAGTGCTCTGCTGTATGCAGATTCGTAAAGTATAATATATATTCTAACTTCGGAAACTATTAAATATTTAAAAAATCAATAATTATTTTATTCCGTCCGTATTATATCCGTAATTATTTTAGATTCTCGATCGTCAGTACATCACCGCAACCCCCAGCACTAAATGCTGGAGAGCATCTATTCGTTGAGTTGGAATTCTCTCGTAAAAAACTCTTACTCGGAGTCTACTATTGTCCTTCGCTTCGAATTGATTTCTTCTCTTCTCTCGAAACTATTCTCGAAAATCTAGTTCCTTCGTACAGTCAAACCATAATCATGGGTGATTTTAATACCTGTCTCCTTAAGAACGACCGCCGTTCTTCCTCCCTATTGAATACCATCCAGTCCTGTAATCTCTCCATTCTTCCTCTCTCTGCCACTCATCATTCTCCTAACTGTGCTCCTTCTCTCCTCGATCTCATCTTTGTTTCCTCATTAAATCATGTGGTAAAACATGGCCAATGTCCCGCTGACGCCTTTTCCTCTCATGACCTATTATTCCTATCATATCGCATCCATCCTCCTAAACCTTCACCCAAAATCCTTCTGCAGCGAAATTTTCGAGGTATGAATCTTGGTAATCTTCGCAAGGATGCCGACAGCATTGACTGGAGTAAGCTCTATCATACAGATAATGTTGATGAAAAGATCGATTTTTTTAACAACATGGTAATTGATCTTTATGATAAACATGCTCCAGTTAGACCAGTTAAGGTTAAACACTTACCGGCACCATGACTAACTTCTGAAATTAAGGAGCTGCTCTCTAAAAAAGCTTCAGCCAAATCACGTTACAATCGCCGTGCCAATGAGTTGAATTGGTTAAAGTACGTTGCCATTAGAAATCAGTGTAGCAAGGTGTGTAGGAATGCTCAACGCCGATACATTCACAACTCAGTTGAAAATGGGGACCCAGCCAAAGTCTGGAAATTTCTAAAGACACTAGGAGTGGGTAAATCTCGACAGGACTCTATTCCTAAATCCCTAGATTTAAACTCCTTGAACCATCATTTTTCTTCTTCGTCTTACCTTGATAAGGCGACCAAAGATAATACCATAAAGCACCTTTCTACCCTTCAAACTCCTAATTGTTCTGCTTTTGTCTTCAAACAATTCGCTAGTTGTGATGTTAGGAAGACCATTACGCTAATCTCTTCTAATGCAGTGGGGAGTGACCATGTCAGCCGTAATATGATTCTGCCCATCCTGGACGAAATTCTTCCTGTTATTACCCATATCCTTAATCACTCCATTTCCACACAGATATTTCCCACTGCTTGGAAAGAGGCTAATATCATTCCTATTCCCAAAAAACCCAACTATACAGGGTATATCAAGACTGCTACCGAAAACGAAGTCGGGTGGTAGTTTAAGCGACTTCCGACACAATGCAACAGAAAAAGTTGCAAAAAAAAAACGTCAATTTTTTTTTTGTTATTTTTTTATTATGGCCGTATTTGGGAGGTAAATACATTTTTTCCTAAAATAATAGTGTATAACCTTTTATTTATTAGTAATCTAAGGTATAAAAGAGTTTAAATTATTATTTTAGCAAAAACTATAGATTTACCACCCAAAATGACGATATTTAAAAAATCATAAAAAATAATTGTCGCGTTTCTATGCGAAATTTTTAATTGCATTGTGTTTGTAGCCACTAAAATTACCACCCGACTTCGTTTTCGGTAGCAGTCTTGAGATACCCGGTATATATATATATTGTATGTATTTTATTTGTATTTTTACGTATATACATGTATATATTTGTGTATGTGTATTATGTTACAAATATGTATTTACATTATTACTTGTAGGTATATTAATTACTTTATTATTATTATTTTCTTTTCTTTTTTTTTCGTTTTGAGCTTTTATTCTTTATTCTTACACTGCCCTCTCAATCTCCTTCCCTTATATCCATCCAAAGGTTGTCTGGCAGAGATCGCTCAGAGCGATAAGACCGCCTTTTGTACTTTTGTATTTTATTGTATCCCTATTTGTAGTTATAATAAATCAGTGTACAATAAAGATTAAATAAATAAATAAATAAAAACTTGAAAAAATATGGCAAAATCATAACCTGTGCACTAAATAGTTGATTGACCCATATAAAACTAGTGGCAATACGACATCTAAAAAATGCGTTTTTGCAACTTAAAAATGCAAACGCAAAGTCAAGTGAAGTGAATATCACACCAAGGTCTTCAGAACCTAAACGAATATCAACAAGAACCAGTTCACCCATTTCGTCGACTAATTCAACTAGGTATTACTATTACTAAAAAATTTTGTTTATGCTTACGCATTGATTCCGTAACGCGGCCGGGCAAGTCAGTCGATATCATTACCGCGACTCATCAACACATATACCATATAGTCGGACAATAAACCTTTATTAGATCCTTTATTAGGAGATCGCTTAAAGCGATAAGACCGCCAGTTATATCACCAACTTTATTTTTCTATAACTATTGTTTTCTTCTTTTTTCTTTTGTTTTTGTCTTTTGTTTATCTTTTGTATATGGTGTTATAATAAAGAGTTATTATTATTATTATTATTATAAACCGTCGGTATAACAAAATCTCTCATTGTCAATTACTTGGTGTAGCACCTTAACCCTACATCAATTTGGTCCTTCGAGCCACCGAAGGCGGGACGTATTTCGGGAGTGCTGAATAAATTTTGGTGACACGTGCAGTCGTCACGCCACGTAAGTGACCAGCGCCTTTGGTGAGTCATTTTCATCTGATTTATAATTATGTCAACCACGATGGAACATCTGCTTGCCACCCAGAGCCAACTCATGAATGCTATGGAGTCCCTTTTGAAAAACTTTAAAAAGGACGGCGCCGATCGGAAGACCTCAATCTATATAAAAAAAAGGCTGAGTTCGTTAGAATCTTATTGGCAGGAGTTTCAAAGTAATCACATAAAACTGTGTGATTTCGATGACAAATCGCATGAATACTTTGTCAGCAATTTATATAAAAATACATCAGAATTTTATATTGACACGAGAGCATATATACAAAATTATTTACCCTCTGACACAAAAACGGAGGAAAAACATTTTTTACGCCCCACCACAGGGCTTTTAGAGCAGGTTACACCTCGAGCCGGGACATCAAACAATAGGCCATTAACGCCATGTTCCGAATCTGAGGTACCACGCAGTGCAGTTGAGCAAAATTTGAGTAGCAAACTCTATGAGATGCTCCGAAAACAGAAGAGTAATTTCAAAGCGTTTTCACGGACAATCAGCAATATAAATCTTGAAAATATTTCCGACAAATGGGAATTCGAGGACATATTGAGGACCGTGCAAAATCGTTGGCAAATTATTGACACTTTACATTGGGATATTGATAGCGAGCTTTGCGAAGACAATATTGAGTACGAGCAAGCATTTACTCAATATGAACAGCAGTTTCATGACGTAAAAAGGCGAATTATCAAAAAAATGTCATCCCAAAACTTCAGGGAAAGATCAACACCTCAAACAGATATACCAACGTTCACTGGAAACTATCTATAGAAAGATCCTTGAATGACACCCATTGTTGATATAGATAGAAACTATCTATCTATATCAACAATGGGTGTCATTCAAGGATCTTTACGTTGAAGCAATACACAACAACCGATCTCTGTCAAATGCGCAAAAATTGCAGTTTCTCAAGGGAAAACTTCGAGGCGAAGCAGAAAGATTGGTACAACATTTACCAATCAGCTCAGAAAATTATGACGTTTGCTGGGAGATTTTGAACAGAAGATACAATAACAAAAAATTAATCTTCAACTCCCACGTCAACATTCTTATGAGCTTGCCAGCCATTCAAATACAATCGGCTGCAGCGCTCAAGAAGATATTCGATACCACAAACGAATGCCTCAACGCAATAAAGGCGCTTGGTGTCAACGTCACTACCTGGGATCCGCTAATAGTATTTATAATAGCTAACAAACTTGACGCGGACTCACATATCGATTACATCGAGTCTTTAAAAACCCCACGAGAATTGCCAAATCTTGAAGACCTTTTGGTATTCCTGGAAAATAAATTTACAGCATTGGAAACATCTCGTCGTAAGCCAGAATACGTAAAACCTCAACAACAGCAAGACTCAATAAGGGAGAATAAGAAAACACATTATTTCAAATCTTTCACGAGTCATAAAATTAGCCCAAGTCAAAGACCTCATTATATAAACAAAAATTACTCTAAGTGCGCGGTTTGTAATGAGGACAAAGATCACGGCATTTTAATTGCTCATCATTTTAGCTATGCAACCAAAAGCAAGATATGATGTTATTAAAAGATTGTTGCTATGCACAAATTGCCTTCATTTTCACAGCAACAAAAAATGCACATCCAACAAAAGATGCCGCAAGTGCGAAGGAGACCACAATACTTTGCTCCATGATGCGGACACGTGGGCTAATTCGACACAGAATATCAGTAGCTCAAGTCAAGGTCCTTTAAAAAGCCATGTTCTGCAGGAAGAAACAGGAGAAATCCTTTTAGCTACAGCATTAATAAACGTAAGAAGTGCCGATGGAACTCACCAGCTCTTAAGAGCGTTAGTCGATCAAGGATCTCAAACTTCCCTGATCACAGAGCAGGCCGCGGACTTATTAGGCTTAAAGCGTAAAGCATGCAAGGCAGTTGTCTATGGGGTGGGTTCGAAAGAAAACAAATGCAAGGGTATCATTTCTACATCAATATCGTCAATACATACTGACTACACACTTGATATTGATTTATACATCACGAAAAGTTTGGTCAGCAATTTACCTAACAAAACATTTTCGAAACCAACATGGCCACATATTCAGGGTATTCAACTAGCAGATCCTGATTTTAATAAAAGTAGGCAAATAGACATATTACTAAGTGCCGAAATTTATTCTACAATTATTCAAAGTGGAATAATAAAAGAAAATTATTCCATACCGGTCGCGCAGCAGACACGGTTAGGTTGGATTTTGTGCGGTAGCGCAAACGTCACAAAAACATACCATTGCAACGTCACCTTAATTGACAATGACGACATGCACAAATTCTGGTCGATTGAAGACGTTGCGGAGAATATCACTATGTCATCTGAGGACCATGCGTGCCTTCAGCACTATCCGTCAACCTTCCAGCGCAAAGCTGACGGCAGATATATTGTGAGATTGCCTTTACATCCAGATATAAATGAAAAACTGGGACAATCTAAACCAAAAGCTTTGGCACAATTTTATCAATTAGAGAAAAAATTCATCAAGCAAAAGGAATTATATCATCCATATAAATTATTCATGGATGAATATAGTTCAATGGGTCATATGATACCGGCAGTAGTACGGAATAGTAAAAAATCGAATTACTTCATGCCGCATCATTGTGTAAGTCGCGTTGAGTCAACGACTACGTCACTGAGAGTTGTTTACAATGCATCGCAACCAACGTCGTCAGGTTACAGTCTCAATGACCTTATGTTTTGTGGCCCAAATTTGCAGCAAGATCTTCTTACACTTATCATCAGATGGAGGCAGTATCGTTATGCGTTCACTGCTGACATTGAGAAGATGTTCCGGCAAATCTTAATGCATCCTGATGACCAAATTTATCAAAAGATTGTTTGGCGGGGTTCACCTGAAGAAGCAATAAAGGAATTTCAGCTTACAACAGTGACATACGGAACGAAGGCCGCACCATTCCTAGCTATGATGACACTTAGACAGCTGGCTAAAGATGAGTGTAATAAATATCCAATAGCTGCAAAGGTTCTCGAGGAAGATTTTTATATGGACGATCTGCTCACAGGAAGCGACTCAATCGAGTCGGCAAAGCAATTACAGTCAGACCTGATTGCACTTTAAGGTCAGGAGGATTCAATCTCCGAAAGTGGGCATCTAACGAACCTTCTCTCGTCAAGACTGATAGTTCACTGCCACATACAAATAATGACAGATTCGACTTCCATCACCAACAGTCTACAAAAACCCTGGGGCTGATCTGGAATTCAACGGAAGACAGCTTTACATTCCAATGCAAGATGTCACCTCTTTTAACTCATAAACCAACTAAAAGGATCCTACTGTCGAATATATCCAAGATATTTGACCCTCTCGGATGGCTATCTCCAGTCGTGATTCAGTTAAAACTATTATTTCAAATGGTGTGGATTTTAAAGATTGAATGGGATGAACAAGTACCTGATGAAATTTACAATAGATGGATTAAATAAGAGAGGACATTGATGATATTAATAAAATAAAAATTCCAAGATGGATCAACAGTGAAAAGAGCGATACAATACAGCTACATGGCTTCTGCGACGCTTCCACAAAAGCATACGCTGGTGTTATTTATGCAAAAATTCAAAAGCAAAACACTACCACGATAACATTATTGGCTGCAAAATCCAAGGTGGCACCAATCAATAAAAACACAACGCTACCGAGATTAGAGTTATGTGGAGCTCATTTGCTTTCTAAATTCATGGCCAAAGTACTTCAAAACCTTTGTAATCACAATGTGCAGTTATACGGATGGTGTGATTCAACCGCTGTTCTTGGTTGGCTTCAGGGAGAGCCAAGTCGGTGGAAACCTTTCGTGACCAACAGAGTCAATAACATAACGGACGTCATTTCTGCTAAATGTTGGCGGTATGTCAAGTCTAACCAAAATCCAGCTGATTGCGCTAGTCGGGGACTATCAGTCACCCAGCTTGTAAACCATTCACTTTGGTGGAATGGACCAGAATGGCTGCCTTCAGTAGTCGTTCAGGATCATACAGACGTACAATTTAATACCAACTTAGAAATAAGAAAAATAAATATACAAACAAATGTCATGCAAATTAATACAAGCAATATCATGCAACAATTAATTGATCGACACAGCAGTTATACACGATTAACACGTGTAATCGCATGGATATTGCGTGTATCTAAATATAACCAACATAAGCCATCTTATTTAACGCCTGAGGAATTGCAGAGAGCTAAATTGAAAATTATTAAACACGTTCAAATTTCGGAGTTTTATGAAGACATTAAAGATCTACAACAACACGGTCAAGTCAAGAAAAACAGCAAGATATGTAATTTAAATCCATACATGGATAAGGACGGTGGACTGAGAGTGAAGGGTCGCTTAGAAAACGCGCACATAAACGAAGATATGAAACATCCATTAATAATTCCGCACTCCAGCCATTTCACTGACATACTTATTGATCACGCACATAAAGAAACATTTCACGCAGGAACTCGATTATCTCTGTCTAACATAAGAAAACAATATTGGATAGTGGGGGGCAATACAGCCGTTAAAAAACGCTTACGTCAGTGCGTTCTTTGTAAGAAACGAAGCCCAATGAAACAACACCAATTGATGGGCGATTTACCCGAAGCGAGGTCGAACCTTATTCAACCGTTTTTCCACACCGGGGTAGATTTTACTGGCTTTGTTGATGTAAAAGCTAGTAAAGGTCGTGGTATAAAAACTACTAAGGGTTACGTAGCAGTTTTCGTCTGCATGGCGACAAAGGCCGTACACCTCGAACTTGTGTCCGATTTAACGTCGTCATCATTTATAGCGGCGTTACGTAGACTTTGTGCACGAAGAGGCACACCCGGACATATATACAGCGACAATGGCACAAATTTTGTCGGAGCAAATAGAATCTTAAATACAGAACATGAAAGATTATTGTCAACATTTTCGGATGCGTTCATGACAGAAGTCAGCCAAATGAAAATTCAGTGGCACTTCAATGCTCCATCTTGGCCTAGTGGAGGCGGCTTATGGGAAGCTGCGGTAAAAAGTCTGAAGTACCACCTACGCAGGGTAGTCGGCGAGCAAAAACTAACGTTTGAAGAATTCTCAACAATACTGTCGCAATTGGAAGCGTGTTTGAACTCTCGACCCCTGTGCGCTATTAGCGAAGACCCAAACGACATAAACTTTTTGACACCGGCACATTTCTTAGCCTCTGGGCCGGTACTTACTATTTACGAGACAGAAAAGGATGAAAGGACCCGCTGGCACTTAGCTCAGAAGATATACAACATGTAACAGATTTAAATGTAAAAGCGGAAAGTAGTACGTTCAGAATCAGCTACTGAATCGATATCAACATTTTTTTTGGTAGGTATTTTTTTTCAAAATAATTAGTTAAGACCAAGTAAATTACAGACACTCTTTCATTTAGTACTCCGAACAAACGAAATTGACACGTAACTCCAGGACATAAGATCTTGTTTAAATGAATCACTAAACGAATACTCTAATAAACTAAATAATGAACAAAAATGAACTTTATTTCGATGGTCATAAAGTTTATTTAAGCAATCTATCATTAATCAAACGCACACAACGATAGGCCTCAATAAACGTAATAAGCTACCAAAATAAATAACTATCATATTCTCTTTTCCGCACATTTAACTACAACTAGATAGAGCAGGATGCAGCTATTGTTTAATGCAATTTGATCCATCCGACATACGATGGCGCGCGCGGCGCGGCGGTACATCAAAAGGTTTGGCAAGTGAGTATAGGGATGCGCCGCGAAAAAAATTACTCCCGGTATTCGCAAGACCGGGCGATCCAAATCCCGCGCAATACATGCACTTAAATGAAACAAATTAAATTGTAACAAAATCACTATAAAAAGAAACAACAAGTAGGTATTTCTATGAAAAATAATTTCGTGGAACGTAAAAATGGTGATTAAATTCGGTTTGTAACTTTGCTACAATGTATGCGGAGTCCCGGTGTGTCGGATATCCCGTTATTGCAATCCCTAAATGGGCACTGACTATTGTGAAAAAAATCTAGTCGTGCACCGCAGTTATCTGTGTATACTTGTGTTTAAGTGTTAAGTAGATATTTCGATAAATTTCGCGCGCGATGTCTTTTCGGTATTCGAATATTGAATACACTGAAATGGTGAGAACTTTGGCACTGTGTGGTGATAATGTATAATTGGCGTGCAGGACATTTAACAACAGGCACGGCACCAGTGTAGTGCCCGAGAGTATCTCGATGCTGAGTTCGGAGAGCGCTGGATAGGTCGCGGCGGACCTGTGCAATGGCCTACTAGGTCACCTGACTTGACGCCTCTTGACTTTTTTTCTGGGGACGTAATAAATCTCTATCGGTATACTTCAGTGAAAGTACTAATGTGGAGGAACTAAAAAGTAGAATAGTGGCAGCCTTCCTAAAAGTGAAGAGTGACACTGAAGTTTTACCTAAATTACGTGAAAAATTACGCAAATGTGCATCAAAGTGTATCAAGGTGGAGGACATTTCTAACATATTTTAAAAAGAAATCGGCGCATGAGTGCCATGTAACACGTAAGTTAATTTTGTTGTGTTTTTTTGTGTTGTGATTCCCAATCTAGTCTTCGTTGTTAGATATTGCGTTATCTTATTATCCTATTCATTAGTAATGCAAAATAAATGACGCCCGTATCCTGCCCGCCTGTAGGAACTAAGTTTAGCGGAAGTGAACTTAATAATATTTTATAGCCGATTCATGCAAAATATTGTCTTATGTTGGGTTCGTACGCATTATATCTAATAAGTAAAATATTTGGATTTTATAGTTAAAATTACTAATAATTTGTTTACCAAACCACCCAGTAATCAGTTACGTACGTCATTTGTATTTCGTTTATTGTCAGCTGTTTCTGCCGGCGCGGCGCAGCGTTCGACGTTAGGTACTCGTGTGAATGGCTCTTGTGTACATGTGTGCGTGTCCGAGAGCGTGTGTAAGTAGTACACTCTTATTTGTAACTCGTAAGGTGACCATCTTAATTGCCTACATTTGGTATAACTAATTTCATAAATAAAAGATTTTGTAATTATGGTAGTACGATTTCAAAGCATAAACTCTGATTGCAATAATATTTTAAAGTTGGGGTGTCTGAGGTTGTGAATTAATCCTGTTACACGTTGTATAGGGATATATGGAAAAGGTGGTACCACGAATACCTCACGCAACTCACAACTAGAAGTAAATGGAGAAATGCGCAACCTAATATCTGTTTAAACGACATTGTCATCATACATGAAGACAATCTTCCACCAGGCAAATGGGCTCTTGGTCGAGTCATCGAACTTCACCCGGGAAAGGACGGACACGTCCGAGTCGTTAGCATCAAGACGAAGAGTGGGGTCCTCAAACGGCCAATAGTAAAATTGTCCATACTACCGGTGAACGATAAAGATCAGCAATCTCTTCAACAAGAACAAGCCGAAATGTCCAAGCTTCATCCAACTGAATCAAACCTAAAACTAAGATCAGATAAAAAGAGCGTGATTCGTAAGTCATTTTCAACATTAATGACGTTATTATTTATGATGCTTATGTTAAATGTAACACTAGCAGCCCACGGAACATATGACATAACAAAACTTCAAAATAACAACAGTATTTACTTTGAAGAGTTTTTCAACATGCGAATCATTCAAGACAAATGGAACCTCGTAGTTTTTTATGATATGGCACCTTATTGGAAAGGTAACAAATTATTAAATACATACTATAAACATCTAGAAGGCTTATGTTCCAAGCTTATCCAGAAATCTCACTGTGACACGATAACACTTCAGTTGCGTCACAGTTTCTCGGAACTTGAATACTATGACAGTTTACTACAGAGTCAAAGTTTCGATGGGGTACGACCGCGCAAACGGCGTGGTTTAATAAACGGCGTCGGATACATTGCAAATAGTCTTTTGGAGTTTTAGACGAACGTTTCGCCGCACAATACGAACAAGATATAAACAAAATAAGAATGAATGAACAGCATTTAGTCACTCTTTGGAAAAATCATACATCAATTATTGAAGCAGAAAACAATTTATTACGAAGAGTAGAGCACACAATGGAATCTCAGTACAAGACCTTTAAAGAACATTTGCGTACATTGGAAAGCGCAACAAACTCTCTGGGTAAAGAGATAAAACAGTTAGAAGTGTTAAATGAATTCATGATCATAAGTATGATTGCCAACAACGTCCTCAATCATTTAAAAAACATTCAAGATACACTGCTAGATACTGCTAGAGACTCTTACTAACTTTCGACAGTTCAATATGCATCTGTTAACTCCAGATCAATTACGCAAGGAACTCAGTATCATCTCCAGTCAGCTACCTACAGACGCCGCCCTGCCTATCGAGAATATTCAAACTGACCTACCAAAATTATATAAAATACCGAAAGTCAAAGCTCGCATGACGCAACACTACTTTATTTTTGAAATGCCTATTCCATTGGTAAATAGAGACAGTTTTGATTTGTACAAAACATATCCGGTGCCTCGGCAAGAAGGAAGTACAAGCGTAACGATTACACCGATTTCAAATTATCTTGCATTTAACATACCTAAGGACACTTATTTACCAATTTCGGACATGGAACTTCAGAAGTGCGAGGAGCTCGATAAAACAACAAAGTTATGTGAACTACAAAAACCTATTTATCACCGAAAATCGGATAATAATTTTTGTGTCACAAATGAACAGAGCGGTAATTGCATAACAACAATTGGCGCGTGCCGAGACACATGGACCGAACTTATAAATATAAATAAATTTATGCTCTCGTGTTGCGACAATTGCTACCTGAGATTTATATGTAGCGATCGAGTTACAACAGAACGATTAACAGGTGTCAACATTATTGCACTTGGGAATGACTGTGTAATTAAAGGTGACTCATTCATGATTACGTCACAAAGGCAACACAGAAATCAACTGAACATAACACCTGACATAGTAACAGCTGACATTGCGCCCGTCAATAAGATAGTAAATCTAACAATTCCGATAATTTCCTTGAATGTAACACATAATTTCAATGAATCTTTCGAAGATATCGAACGGCAAGTTGCACAAGTAAAATCAGCTGCGGATGATTTAGAGTTAAAGGGAGCAATGACAACACATGACGTGCACCAGTACGCGGCTATTTATGCCGTAGCAGCAGTAGTCTTATCTTGCGCTGCATACATCCTTTGGGTTGTACGACGTACAATCCCTCAACTACGACTCAGCATCAACAGCGATAGGGAGGACACATTAATTACAAGTGTGCCGTCAGAGATTACATCGGCGCACCGGAACAACCAGATCGAGATGACTCGATTGCCAGCCACTCGAGGCTCTATGGGGGAAACCACGACAGCTGCTGCTGCGCTTCCCGTAGAAGTGCGACCAAGTGTTAGTGTTTGTGATCAGTGCAGTGAAAGTGTCAGTGAACAGTGTGACGCAGACAACAACGTCAACGAAAAATGTTCTATTAGTGAATCAAATCGTGTATCAAAGTGCAAATCTCCTGTTTTTAAAAAACTAACTTTTGAGTGTTAATACTACCTTTATTTTTATTGTCGGTTGTATGTTTGTATTTGTAACTAATGACAATATTGTCCTATCACCTTGTAGCGACTCCATTAGCTAACACAATCACACATCTCATCCTCGGCCCGGAACATGTACGGTGCATTGCACCGCACAAATTTTGTTTATGCTTACGCATTGATTCCGTAACGCGGCCGGGCAAGTCAGTCGATATCATTACCGCGACTCATCAACACATATACCATATAGTCGGACAATAAACCGTCGGTATAACAAAATCTCTCGTTGTCAATTACTTGGTGTAGCACCTTAATCCTACAATACGTTCAACTAAAATGTCGAAATTAGTTACTAAACGGAAAATGTCAAAAGGAGTCAATGTATCGGCTTCAACTTCTTGACAGATTCTCACTTTTCCGAATTCATATTCCATATCAGGAAAAACATTTGGGTGGTATGTTCTCGGTTTCCAATTGAAAACCGGTTGAAGGTTGGAATATGATTCAGTGACGATTTCCTCTCGAGATGTGGAAGGTTCAGGTGATTCTTGCCGTTAAAGAGTCGTCGTTCCTTCAATCTCGACATCAAATACCCCTTGGTCATCATCCTGTGATAGAAGTCTTTGGTCTTCTTCATCAAGCACTAAGTCATCTTCCTCATCGCTATTGTCACCCATCAAAATTTGATGAATTTAATTTTCTCGAAGTTCAAAAACTCCACGTCCCTTACGAAACATATTCTGCAAAATATGAATAAGAAAATGATAGCATTTTGGTATAAATCACCAGGCCAAAAAGTTGAGAAATTCCGTATAAAAAGCATCCCTTTACGCCGACAGGGACATCCGTGTCCCATAATCTTTATAACGATTTATCACAGAATACAACATAAATACATTACTAAACATGGATCGAGGCAGGCAAAGGCAGTTATTGTATTCAACCTTAGCACGAGCGCCGCGCGTAGTTTAGTGTTTATAAATTTTATCCATTTTATTATTTTGCCAAATTTCTAAATCACATTACAGCGATTCAAAGAAACTTAACAAAATAATAAATATAAGTTTTTAGGTTATATGATGTGTAGAAAATAAATAAAACCCTTAAAATTATTTATTTTAAGATTTATTTTTTAATTTCTTTCTGTACTTCTCTAAAGCTTTTAATTGCATTTTTGGTAACATAGGCCTTTTTGTCAATCTTGAAATGTCGGTACCCTTTAAAATTTTATTGATAGTGTTGCACCAATTCATCATCGTAAAATTCACAACAATATTTATAAAATTATTGAGAATATACTGTTTGTGGTCGTCACAGGTTATGAAGTCAAATGAATATTTGGAGAAACTATTTGTTTTTATATCGTTTGATATATTATTTCTGTGAGCATTATTCTCCAAATATTCATTTGTTGCTGTGACGACGTTGGTAAACAGCATGACCGCTCCTTCGGATGGGTATTTGAGACTTTTTTATGAACATTGTCATATTCTCTTGTACTGATCCAGTCGTGAATACCAAGACTTACATTGCTTGTTAAATTGTCTTGGCATTCACGACACTTTGTCTGGCTAATTAATTTCTTTACAACCCATCCAGCAGTATAGGACCGTGAGTGAGTATTCATACGTTCACGTCGGGCCTGTTCCAGTATATTCCCAATATCACATATTTTCTTTGGATGACTCGACTGTCCAGCTATTTCATTTTCAAATAATGTATTTAAAATTATAGCTGGATCAGTCGAATCATCCTCACAATTGAAGCTATTGTTGTGAAACTTGATTAATCTTGTAACTAATAATGATTTAAAGGTGCAACTGAAGGTATGACAGTTGGGATAATTATATCTATAGTTGTAGGCCCAAATTTGACCAAAAAAAAATTTCAATCGGGTCTGAGTTGAAATATCTGGGCCTCATTATATTAATTTTATTACATTTTAAATACTGCCACACCCTCATAAAACTTTTTAATGTAGTAATAAAAAAAATTATAGAGTGCACTGACTTTTCGATTTTTTTTTAATGTTTGTATAGCTTCTGGCCAAAATTCGTGATGCTCGAAACATTCAGTAACTGCTTTTTTGAGTGGCTTTACATGACTTTTTGTATTGTGTATCATTGATCCGTTGATACTGTCAAATAATTTATCAAAGAAGGCCACAATTCCAGCAGTGTTTTTTAATGTTGTGCTGACTGGTCTTTCATCCATGTATGTTGCTGGAATGAGAAATATTGATATTTAAAAAAAGATATACACAGTTACATAGTTAATTCCTTTTTTTATTGTTAATTCTATCAAAATGTTACAATAAGCAAAATCATAACAAGGAAGAATATTTAAAATAAATTAAGTAATAAACATATTTCAAATATTTCAAAATTAGTGTTAGGTAAGCAGAAAAGGATGCAAGAGGTGACCTACCTTACATAAGATGCGTGAGACCGGAAAAAAGAACGCATGGATCTTTATCAATATCTTGGACAGAATTTGTTTCAATCCTACCAGTTTTATACCCACTGTATATTAAGCAAAATAAAAGTTTATAGGTACCCAAACCAATTTCATGTACACAAACTGAGTCAGTTATGTCACATTAACTTTACATGAACTATGAAGTAAAAACAGATTGTATGAGTTTTCAATTCAATACTTACAAAAATTTGCTGTATAAAGAAGAGCAGCTGACATTGTTCTGCTTAAAACTCTGACACAGTTATTGACCTGAAAATAAGTTCAGAAATTAATTATTTATACTGACTTTCATACTAAATATAACTAAAACATACACATCACTTTAAAAATGAACTTGCATTTAGTTTAAAATTTAATATAAAGTATTTAAAATAAATTTCATGAAACTGGTTACAAAAATTTTAGTAAGTTGGTTAATTTTCTTTGGTGCCATTTTTATTTTGAAGAAATTACTTAAAACACAACTTTCATAAAAATTCAAGTATTCATTACCTTCATCTTCTTTATTTTTTGAGGCATGACACATTGGTCATTCAATTTATGAAGTAATCTCATATCAGTATGCAGGCAATTAGTTTCATAGACATCGATAATGTCTTGCCAACGAGATATTTTCCCGTCCAAAACAATATTTTTAGTTAAGAAATTATTACGTAGACCCTTGAGTAAATGTGGCGGGTCGTAAATTATATTTAACTAAACATTTTCTATAATAATGGTTCCATCTGCAAAAAATAAATAGTTATAAGTTACCTTTATGATAAAAACAAAAGAGAATGAAGTACTATGTTTAATGAACTAACCTGGGTTTTGATTATGCAAAACATTATAACGACTTGTCTCTACTTCCAAATTTTTAAAGGCCGATTGGAAGGATGTACCTTGGTCGGATATTAAGGCTATGGGATTTAGCCCCAGTGTCACTGCAGAGGCCACAACCTGTCCTAATATTACTTTGATTTCTAGGCCAGATGTTGCTCCTTGGCAGAAGTAAAAGCATAATGGCTGCTGCCACTTATAAACGGCCCCCCGCAACATGAAGACTAGGGCGTGATCGGCAAATTCACATTTTCTGTTCAGCACCTCCACAAATCCTTGGATGCTATCCTTATATTTATCGAAGATCAGTGCTGTATCCAACGACATTTCATCGAATATAATAGAGCACATCTTCTTTTTTGAGTCCCAACTGCTAACCTGGAAAAATACTAGTTAATTGACCAAATATATGACAGTAGGTAAATTATATAACTATAATATGTAGCTAACCTACAAAAAAGCAAATTGATTTTCTGATGTCCTATAACTTCATTTATAATGGTATATAAATACATATGTACCATTTAATAAAATGGTAAGGAAATAAAATAAAAATCTAGAATAACAAATAAACACTTGACTGAAACAATGTAGCATGGCTTTCTTTTGGTAAGTGGTGTGTGGTGTGGTAAGTGCTAAGCTATGCTGCAGTATGAAGGTGCTAGATCAATAGGATGGTACCAGTATCTCACAATAAACTTACATATTGAATGTTTTGAATGCAAGTGAAATAAATAATACATTAGTAAAACCTACCTCCTTCTTTAATAAGATGAAAACTTGAGGATTAATTCCAGGCCTTAGAACTAATTTAGCAATCATTGCATTTAGTGTAGATTTAGTTGGTAGTTATTAGTGTAGATTAAATTTTACGAATAAATCGGTAACACTTTGGGCTCTGTTTCATTATTGACAGAGCAACAATTTTTTCCTCTGTTGTGAATCGCCTTGCATTTTTATTTCGAGTGCAGAGGTGGCAATCTGCATGTATTATTTAAATATTATAGCCCAAATCGAAATATATATATATTGTTTTATGTGCAAGTTCCAAAATAATTTGTACAACTTAAAAATATTTTTGTTATACATATACAATTGTACCAAGCAAAACTGTATATTATAAATGCTATTATTACCGGAGGTATTAGCTGTTTGGGTTACATTTGATTTACCCGAACAACTGGGCAATGTCCCAGCATCAGCTTCTAGTGCTGGTTTTTTTCAATATTCCAGGTCCTAAAAAATAACAGGTTATCAAACAAATGTCCACTTTGATTATCAAACTAAGAAAAAATATTGGAAAAATATTAATTTCAACAATATACATGTTATTTTCATATGTAACTTACCATTAGCAGTAGGAGACTTGGCATATGTGTGTTCATAGTGACGTTTGCGTGTATAATAGTGGTCAGCCAGAAAGTTTTCTTTTTTTTCTTTTTGAAAAAAATTAACACAAAAGTGCTTTATGACATAAATTTTGAGGTTAGGAAATTTTATGTGACTAATAATTATTTATTGTTCTATAACATCATGAGGTTTACTATAAGATTTTTCTGGCACACTGAATGGCCTTATGGATGAAATGATATTTATTAAAAGTTATTTGTTCATATATTTGAGTCTAACTCTAGTATTATAGGAAACTTATCAAGGCGAATAATATACTAGAAGTAATTATACAATTACCGGTAATTTTCACGGATGGTATTCCGCTTCAAGTCTCACCATGTGTAAATAAAGAAGGATATGCTTGGCATGAAAGACGTAATTTTAAAGTATAAACCTCGTCTCAAAGTGTTTCTGACACACCACACTGATACCAGGAAGCAAACTTGAAATATTACAAACACCTTCAAGCTGTTTCAACCACAAATTGAGTCTTTTCTCATCAATGGGAATTTTAAATAATATAGCGTCCTTTCGCGAATTTTGGCACTTGCCAACACAACACTTCACCATTTTCCTCAAAGCAAAACCACAGTTCACCACGAGAAAGATTGAGCTTTTATTACAAAATACCACGGAGAGGATAAGTTCACTCAATCGACGCAGTACTTGTAATGGCCGTAAACAAATATGGCTGCGCAGACGCCGCGTAGAAAGGTAGTTATGCATTCCGGCCACACAGTTTCGACTAGGTACCGCCCACCAAGCATGGCGAGCGCGGGGTATGTAGAGTTTGCGCGAGGGGTAGTAATGTCATGTCGTGGTATAGAGCATAGATTAAAAATATCGCAAATAATTTAAGGGCGGTTACTGGGCCATGAAGACAACCTTTCAGTTGAACGCTATCAAAGAAAATGAAACAATAACAAACACTATCCCGCAAACAAATGAGAGCGGGAGTACACCGTCGGAGGCGGGAATAAACTTGCCGTAACATGTCTCGTTGCGCCGTCAAAACATTTATAAATTAATAATTAGAGCCGAGACGAATGAGTCCGGATAATCGGTTGTTCGGATAATCGATGTTCGGATAATCGGGATTGTACTGTACTATAAGTATTACTGAACACAAGTTTCGTTATTTAGGCTTTAAGTGGCAATTTAGAAGCTTCAGATATCCGAAATCACTAAATATAAGATGAAAATAAAAATATTATCAGACTAATAAGATCCTTATGGAGGGATTTTGCTGAGAAAAATAATCTTTTTATGTTTAGTTCCTGAAAAATAAAATTTAAACAATGCGAAATTATTCAGAAACTCTCGTCAAGAACATATTTTTTTCACCAACTTATCGTACATAATTTTTTGTAGCAATTGCATATTATAATAGAAGAACATCTTATCAATAAATTGCCATTTTTATATTTCAATAAATTAGTTTTCATGTTTTCTACAAATATTTTAAAAACCACTATAAAACACGCTGTCCGCCGTGCATCAAATCAGACCGCCGCGCCGCGGCAAGGCAAGGCCTTCTAGAGGGAGGAGGAAATGATTAATAATCGTCCGTAGTGTCTACTTGATTGAACACTGATTTGAATGCAACTTAACAATGTAATAATAACGAAAATATGATTAGTATCTAAATTTGTATTGTTCTTTGCTTGCTTTGTCTACTTATAATGCAAATAAATATTTTTATGATATAATATTACCAATATATAAATCATAAGTTACATTTCAAGTCAATATTAGAATTTTGAAGCGCACGGATCAAAGTTGGTTGCGCTGACTGTATAGCGAGCCGACGCGGCAGCTCTACGCACACAGCTTTGGTCGCTTATGTGTGCGTAAAATTAACGAAGAAATACCTATAGTTGACTTTGCGCGCAAGGTGTAAACGCTCTTAAGTAAGTTGTATATGTTGTTGTATGTATGTGTATATATTTATATATATGTAGATATATATTTTGTTGTATGTATAATGTATGTATGTTCATTTGAATCTTAGTACAGTGTACACTCATTTAAATATTGTACCATTTATTTTTCTCCCCTATCTAAATGTTAATAAAACCTGCTGTACTCCATTTCTGCTTCACCCCAAGGTAGACTGTTAGAGAATGCCCCTGGCATTAAGTCTGCATGTATACTGTTTGGTATATAAAATATTTAAAACTAAAAATTTAAATTGTTGTTATATTATCAGAACACGCATTTAAGTAGACTTTATTTTAGGTTAGGCAGTAATATTGATTAAAAAGTAAGTTAGTTATGTTGAGCAAAAATATCAAACATTGGCATAGTAAAACCTTTAATTGGCAGTAAAAATAACCCTATTATTGGCGCATCTTGTTTTTTCACATTATGTGTATAACATAGTACATGACTTATGTACATAACATAGTAAGTAATTGAAAAATTAATTTGAACACATGTCCCAATAAAACACTTATATTAATAATGAAAATAGTATTTATTTTTTCCAAGGAATAGGAACAAATTTAGGAACTTCTTTCTAACAAAGTACCTGGGTATTTTTATTTATTATTATTCCAAAATATATACCTAAATAAAATAAAAAAAGACTCAATCGAAACATAAACTTCTGTTCTTTACAGTCTTAACAATATAATCATCTGATATCTATACCTATATCATCTAATCAACTGAGATCACTTACTCGTATTGAGATACGAACTAATCATCGAATGCAGCCAACATTTTTTCAATTTCTTCCGTGGTGTATGATTTATCACGCCTACTCTCTCTTCTATGCATTCTATTTATATCAATAACTTCCTGATCATTTTCTTTATTTCCAACAACGGTATCTTTATTATCAAATTTATAAAATTTATCGGATTATAATTTCTTTGATACTTCTTCTTTGGGCTTCATTTTCTTTTTGTTTTTTTTTTCTTTGGCGCCGGTTTTTTCTCCTTTTCTATTTTCTTTCGGTCCCTTTCTTCTTTTCTTTTCTTGATTCCTTCTGCTTTCTCATTTTTTATCCGAATGTTTTCACTTCTTGTTCTTTCCACTGGGCTGAAGTCAGAACAAACGGGGTTTTAATAGAATTCTTTACTCCTTTCCTTATAGGTGTTTTGGTAATATCAGAATGCCATCTAACTTTACTGATGTGACTGTTGGGTGTTATTATTATTATTATTCAGGTTTCAAATATTATTTGGACTATCGTTAATATACAGGGTATATCAAGACTGCTACCGAAAACGAAGCCGGGTGGTAGTTTAAGCTACTTCAGACACAATGCAACAGAAAAAGTTGCAAAAAAGCGACAATTTTTTTTTGTAATTTTTTTCCTATGGCCATATTTGGGTGGTAAATACATTTTTTCCTAAAATAATAGTGTATACCCTTTTATTTATAACTAATCTAAGGTATAAAAGTGTTTTAAATTATTACTTTGGCAAAAACTATGGATTTACCACCCAAAAATGACGATGTTTAAAAAATCATAAAAAATAATTGTCGCGTTTCTATGCGAAATTTTTAGTTGCATTGTGTTTGTAGTCACTAAAACTACCACCCAGCTTCGTTTTCGGTAGCAGTCTTGAGATACCCGGTATATTCGTCTGTTTTCGATATCTAAATTATTTAAATCTTCAACATTATTTTTTTTGCTGATTCTATGTCTAGATTTGGCTGTTGAGAAATAGTTGATGAAGTGCCGAAGAAATGCCAGATTCTCTTTAACAATTGAGTGGACTCTCCTGACGTCATCTCTCCTTTTTCTATACAATCAATTTTATCCTCGCCTGCTAATTTAACAAAGTCTTCTTTTGTAAGAATTTTTCTTTATCTTGAATGATCTGTGATGAATTGGTTATTTTGGTGCCTTTTTTTTCCGAGGCACTTGCTGAAGTCTATTGCATCTTCATTCCATGGATAAAGTCCTATTGCTCTAAATCCGTTGATAATAGTTTTTGGCTTAATGCTTTTTTCCATTGTGACTTGAGCAATGGAACGAATTGAGACTTGAGATGGATTTGTTCTACGCCATTCTAAGACAGTACAGTTAACACAATGGCAAAATTGTGTTTTTAGAGGTTTAAATGCGGCAACATCAGCCGGCTGTAATAGTCTAGTACAATTAGGAAAAAATACAATTAAAACTATCTGCAAATTAGTACACAGTTCACTAACGGAATAAGTAAGATGGGACTTGTGACCATCTACACAAAGTACTACAGGAAATTTCTTTCCTGTTTTAGCAAGATGGGGATGTAAAACGTTCTTAATGTATTCATAAAATATATCTGAGTTTATGCACCCATTGTCGCTAAGTCCTACGCCCAAATCATCAGGAATTTGCGAAGTTATTTCTGCAGGTAGTCTTTTATAAGGATAAATCACTATTGGTGGTGTAAAACTACCGTCTGCACAAAAAGTGAACATAACCGTCAAAGAAGTTTTGGCCTGGGCGTGATCAACTTCGTATACGTTCTTTTCTCCTTTTGAACTCAAAACGACACTTGTTTTTGGGCACAACACAAAATTTGTTTCGTCTCCATTAAACACACGTCCTGGGTCTGAAAGTATGTGAAATAAATTGCATCGAACACTGCAGTGAGTCATAACGCGATCAAGCTACCGCTTATCAATAACGCGCAGTGCATCGCATCGACCGCCTAGCAACAACGATCACCGATTTATTATAAATAAATTTAAAACAGGTTTGTAATTGTCATGAAGAAAAATAACAAAATGAACCAAGTAAACGATACCTGTGCTGGTTGCAATGAAGGAATAATTGATAATAATTACATACCGTGTTCATTAAAAACATGTACCAAATTATTTTATTATCAATGCGTAAACCTGACAAACACTACACCTGAATTTAAAGCAACATGGGTTTTTCCGGATTGTAGAAGTAGCAAGAAAAAGGGCGGTGACAACTCTGCAACTCCAGCTCGATCTTCGTTTATAACCACCAGGATACCTACAACCAATAACTACAAGGACTCGCCTCCACTGCCATCAACATCGGAGGGCCCATCGCTGAACTCTTCAGAATCTCTGGACGAATTAGACACACATATAAAACTCTTAAAAAGACATGTACTCGATCAAGTCCGACTTTCAAAAAGCCTTTTCTGCTCTTGCTCGCTGTGAAGAAAGACTGGACGGAATAAATGCAAAAATGATGATGTACGAGAGTCGGCTGAAGGTAGCTGAAGAAAAAATCTCACTGATACCAGAACTCGATTTAACCTTATTAGCTTCCTTGCAAGAAAAGTTGAATAACCAAGCTCAATTCCTTCTAAAAAATGAAATAGAAGTAGCAGACATACCTGAAACAGACAATGAAAATTTAATCCACAGTATTCACCTGATAAAATATGAAAAATAAATACAAAATTTTTCAACATTTACGCGTTTCATTCATAGGCTAAGTATTTATCGGACCGCCCTCGTAATTCCTTCAAGGATGCAATTTATAACTCCGAAAAAACCTCAAGAGCAAAGCTCGGTCATTCAGGTATGTCTACCGGCACGAATCTTGAGCGCTGGCCGTTACCTGCGCAGTTGTCGATTTATGGGTCTCTTTAGTGGTATGATGAAGTAAGCGGGCGGGGGCATTATCGCATCGGCCAGTGATTGGTTCACTACGCGACGCCATATTGTTGTTATGCCTAATTCATTCATTGCGTTTGCTGCACGTGCTTTACTACGACTAAATTATATTTGGTTGCATTTTAATTATCCATTTCACTTTTCTATAAATACATATTATTATTTTTTGGTAAGTGTAAAATTCAAATAATTTATTATACCTTCCTAAATATGTCCGTAATATGTTGGATTTATTTCATACTATATTTAATTTAATTCTTTTGTAGTAAAAAATGCCACGAAAAAATACAGTGTTTAATAGACAGGCCAGAAAAATGGTTTACCATGTAAACTATTTCATGAAAAAAGAGGCAGAAGATGGCGTCAAAAATGTAAAACAAGTCCAAAAAAGAACAGCAGAAGCCACAAACGTGAATCCCATCGAATGGCATAGGCTGCTATTAAAAGTTACGTAGCCAGCAAGAATGTAACATGGAGCGTCAAAGGTGTGACCGCCTTAGTAAAAGAAAAAATCGATCTAATGGGTCCTCTATCGACTGGAGTAAACTATGTGTAAAGTAAAAGATATAATGTATCTCTTAATATACTCATAATTCTAATAAAATATTCCTTTCATCCCATAAAATAAAATAATAATAATATATAAGTAACTAAGAATAAATTAATAATAATAGATCGGTATACATTTATTTTGTCCTTAAGTTCACGATGCGCAATGCAATCCCCACTCTGTCGCCGAGCGCTCAAGATCCGTGCCGGCAGATATACTGTAGATTATAAATTGCACCGCCACACTAGTTGTACAGTCAGCGACAAAAGTCGTTGAAAACATTCAAAACGCCAAAAGTCTTGCACACATGAAGCAACAGAAGTGGTGGAGCAGGGTCGGCCACAAAAATTCGTGAACACCTTAAGGTTACAAAAGTTTCTGAACAACAAAAGCAACAAAATTCCTGAACACGCAAATTGTACATAAGTCAGTAATTTTTTGATATATTTGTATTGCGCTCGCCTACCGACTTCGATATGAACCAGTTAGCTGTTAACTATCTGGCGAATTTTCCAACTCATAACAATATTCAATGTAGTTTCTCAAAATATTCCTAAAGCCACAACGCGTGTTTTATATCAATGGAGACAATTAAAAATAATAATTATTAGTCAGAACGGAAAATACTTTTTCAAAAGTTTCTGAGCGACAAAATACCTGAACACACCAATGGTACATAAGTTTCTGAACACCTATAAAAAGCAAGTTTGCCGCAGATGTGTTCAGCTACTTTTGTCGCTTTGTTATGCATTCATTGTAAAATGTTATTTCATAATTTATATTTTTACTTTTCTCTGCATTTACTTATTGTATTCTTCTTTTTTTTTGCAATGAGCAGCTAATCGAGCATGCCGTTCGCGTGATGGTAAGCGATACGACCGCTCATAAACAGTAGCAAAACCAACAACACCTTGAATTACAAAGCAATGCTTGACATTCCACTGCGCTCGCCATCCTGAGACCTAAGATGTTAAGTCTCAAAATATCCAGTAATTACTCTGGCTACAAAACCGTTCAATCCGCACATAATAGTGCATTTACATTGCTGTTTAACGGGAGAAAAAGACATTGCGGTGGTACCTACCCAGATGGCCTATTACATATGAATAGTACTACTTGGTCTGTGCATACGAAAGACCTACCACCAGTGTTATTGTGAAATAACATTTATTTATGAGAAGTTTTTAGCATGTTTTATATCAGTGGAGATAATAAATAACAATAATTTTATTAGTCTGAATGAAAGTAGTGGCCGCATTTTTAATCTTTTTAGATATTGGGCAATTGCTCTCAAATTTTATTTCACGGTTTATATTTTTTGCTTTCCTCTGCATTGTTTTCTGCTTCTGTGAAATAATATTTATTTATGAGAAGTTTAAATATCTTGTTCATCTGTTATTGGCACGAGATATTAAACAATAAATTGTTAAGATAAAAAAAACATTTATCTCAAAAGATTTTTCTAAATTTCACTTCATGAGATATAATAATTGTATAGGTAAAATTATGCTAGAATCGGACAGTACTAATCTATAATTTAATGATGTGGGTAAGACAGTTACAATGTGCTTATATTGGAACAATAACACAGTAAAATACCCACATGTCAATTCACAAACAAAGTCTTGCTGCCAGGACCGCATTCAAAGCTTTGTTTTTTTTTAAATAATTTAATTGTTGTCTTGGAAATACGGAAGTTATATTTTTCTTTTATGATTGTTGGCAAGTCGTTTTACATTTGTACTCCTTCATATCTAATACTTTTTTCAATGTAATTTGTGCGTGGTGTCGGCATACAAATTTTACTTGAATTTGTAAGTACTCTAAGTCAGAGTTATTTTATTTTGAAAGGTTAAATGTGAATTAATTTTATTTCCAATTATTTTGCTTGACGGTCCACACCATCCCGGCGCGAACCAAACGGTTCTCAAATTCGTTTCTGTGCCGCACCGTCAGGCTGTGGAATCGTTTGCCGGCGCACGTGTTCCCTCCTTCCTACAATCCTGGGTCCTTCCGCCGTGGTGTGAAGAGGCACCTAAGCAGGCCGGCATAATTGTTTTCATTGGCATGGGACTGCCGTCCGATGCCAATGGATACTCTGCCTGGGCGGCATTGGCACTTTCCATCAGGTGCAATGCCGCCACTATGCCAGGCCATCATAAAAAAAAAATCTTTTTAAAATGCAAGTGTTGAATTTATGTAAATAATCAATATTTAATATAACATATACGATAAATTATTAAACTTCTTGAGTTTTATGTACTCTTGTTTTTATGTGGACCTATTATTGTCTAAATCGTACGTATCGTTTTCCATTGATCTTACAATTTTGAATATCGGAGCAAAGAACCCAGTGGATATTGATTTTGAAACTAATCGGACCAATAACTAAAACGTAAAAAATGACTTCAATTTAGAATATCGGAGCGGATCTCTCAGATATGTATTCTGAACCCAATAGAATTTAAAAAGTTCAAAAATGCTGCCACTATTTTCTTTCTGAATCTAACAATAATTATTATTTATTTACGCCACTGATATAAAACACGCTTAAAACTTCTCATAAATAAATATTATTTCACAAAAACAGAAAACAATAAGTCAATGCAGAGAAAAGCAAAAATTACAAATTATGAAATAACACATTACAACGAATGTATAACAAAGCGACAAAAGTAGCTGAACACATCTGCGGCAAACTTGCTTTTTATAGATGTTCAGAACTTATGTACCATTGGTGTGTTCAGGTATTTGTCGCTCAGAAACTTTTGAAAAAGTATTTTCCATTCTGACTAATAATTATTATTTTTAACTGTCTCCATTGATATAAAACACGCGTTGTGGCTTTAGGAATATTTTGAGAAAACTACATTGAATATAGTTATGAGTTGTCACGGAAATTCGCCAGATAGTTAACAGCTAACTGGTTCATATCGAAGTCGGTGGGCGTGCGCAATACAAAGATATCAAAAAAAATACTAACTTATGTACAATTTGCGTGTTCAGGAATTTTGTTGCTTTTGTTGTTCAGAAACTTTTGTAACCTTAAGGTGTTCACGAATTTTTGTGGACGACCCTGCTCAACCACTTCTGTTGCTTCATGTGTGCAAGACTTTTGGCGTTTTGAATGTGTTCAACGACTTTTGTCGCTGACTGTACCTCATCACTAGTGATAAGCAAACGCTGAGTCAGTCTCCGAATAAATACAGTAAAGACATGACGTTCGAGTGTTATTTCCCTACAATAGTATAGTTCAGTGGCGACTAGGATTACCACCTAACATGTTTCACAATATCAGCATCAGGCCGATAGGTAAAATAAAGGAGTTTGACATCCATAAAGACGATTGGAAACTATATTATACAGAAATAGTGGAACAATATTTTGTGATTGACGTAGTGACGGACGCGCTCAAGGTGCCGACATTAATTACAATACAGTCAGTCAGTACATGGGCGCCGAAAGCTATGAATTATTAGTCAATTTGTGCACACCAATAAAACCAAAAAGTAAAACTTTGCAGGACATTGTCGACATTGTGGAAAAGCAATTGCAACCAAGGCCAAGCGAACTTATCGAACGTTATATGTTCAGATATTGAACACAAAAAATTACGAAGGGATTGCAGAGTACGTAGCAGTGTTAAAAAAGATGCCAAAATCATGCGAGTTCGGTAGCTGACTCGAGGAAAGCCGCGACTAGGTATTTTATAGTTACGCAAGGGTGAAGGGGTTATTTACTTAAATTGATATATCTCAGGATGCTCATGCACTATGCATTACCTTTTAATGGAAGTGGTACCAGGGGAAACAGGATACTCCCCCGCCGCTTCTCAACACCCCCCAACTCAATCACTCGTGCTGCCCTCTTCTAAAGATTACCCAAAACTCCCTGCACCCAGATTAGATTATCCAGGTGATTACGTTAAGTCTACGTGGCAGTTTTTCTCTCAAATGATTTTTTTTGCGATTTGAAATTATACGTGATAATCCAGACACAAATTTAAGAGCAAGCCACGATGTTGTCAATTACTAATACATTAACTTCACTATCTATCACAGGAGTATGTAATAACGGAAAAAGATGTTCGTTCACCTACAGATACTGTAAATATTCAACAACCGTCGACAAGTGACGATGACATACGTTCAATAACTACTGAGACTTCTACAAATTCGCACATGCAAATGAATGCCTCCACGTCTAGTTCTAGGCTCCTGAGGCGGACGGACGGCAATAAACAGAAATAAACGGCAGTAGAAAAAAACGCAATGGAATTCTAACGCAACACAATCAAGTGAAAATAAATCGGAAGACTATTATTACTTGATGAGTTTATTACCACAAATGGAATCATTTACTCTATTACAGAAGTATCACGTCAGAAATAGAATCATCCAAATAATGTTGGACGAAATTCGAAATTCTATGTATGACAACCACAATGACAACACGAACACCTGAATAGTGCATTGACCTTGATTGGTTATTATATTTTAAATAATAAAAGTGAGATTTACATATTTGTAGAATTTACTTTTACGATAAAAAAGTTTTACTTCAGACGTAATTATATGAATTTCAAAAATAACAGGTTCCAGAGTTCATTATATTTTCTCTAAGATGTAATCAAATGTATAAAAACTAATTCATTCATAGTTGTAAAATTTTGTTGGATAGAAAATTCACCCCAATTACTCCTTCTTTCATTTATTAGATGAACACCATCTCTAGGTAAAAATACTTCCGTTCTCATTAGTAGACTTGGCTCCAATAGTTCTCTTCGACGTAAACTTTGATACGATGACGGGACATGACACTCACAACACTACTCCAGCGCGAGTGATCAACCGTCAAGTTTCGTGCCCACCGAAGATACTTCTCCTCATCGCACCGCCCGCCCCGCCCCGCGATCGCTTTCGCTCGGTCGTCGCCATTTTCGTGCCCGCAGGACTAAGAGAATAATAAAACGTTAACCACAAACTAAACTTTATTTCACAGAATGACGTAGACAATACAAAGCATATTTTCAAACGGTTACACTAGATGGCGCTAGTAGAATTTAAACTAATTATTTTTATAATAAATGTAACAGTGAAAGGTAACGAACGCTTTTAAGCGCTCCAATCTAGGATGAATATGAAGAATTTCGTTTCCATCTATCAACGACCAATATACAATACTTGTGCTTGCGATTATTAAGGCCATATATATGGAATCTATCACCTATACAAGAAGTGCCATGTTCGATTGATATCGCGAGAGATAAACAAAAATACATTACATCGACCTATTTTGCAAAGACGGATGCCGTAGGTGTTGGCAGTTCTCGTAAGGTCCCAGGGAATTACGGAGATCTACGGCGAGACTACACGCGAGGACTGAGGTCATGGTTAGTGAAGCAGTGTTATGTGTGTGTGCATTTTTTTTATAGTAATTAAAACACCACTTTATTTTGTATTAGGGGAGGTGTGATGTAGCAAATAAGAATTATAATCATATAAGTTTTAATTGCATCTTGTGTACGTGAACACTTTACAATGGTTCAATGTTGCGTATTGGGATGTAAAACCGAACCGAAATGGGTTTGAGTGAGATATCGTATATATAAATAAGTTTTAATTAAATAATACTTAAAACCTTACCTGCCGCTATTTATATCTGAATTTGCACTATTGAAATAAATAAGTACGGGTTATCTCAAGACTGCTACCGAAAACGAAGCCGGGTGGTAGTTTTAGTGGCTACAAACACAATGCAACTAAAATTTTCGCATAGAAACGCGACACTTATTTTTATGATTTTTTAAATATCGTCATTTTTGGGTGGTAAATCCATAGTTTTTGCTAAATAATAATTTAAACTCTCTTATATCTTAGAGTATTTAATAAATTTAATAAATTAAAGGGTATACACTATTATTTTAGGAAAAAATTATTTACCACCAAAATATGGCAATAGGAAAAATTTTTCAAAAAAATATTGTCGCTTATTTTTGCAACTTTTTTCTGTTGCATTGTGTCTGAAGTCGCTTAAACTACACCCGGCTTCGTTTCCGGTAGCAGTCTTGATATACCCTGTATATTCAGCGAAAAATTCACCTATAAATAGATGTGAATTAGGTTTAAATTAATGAAACTAATCCGTTTAGAATGAATAACAGTTTAAAACTGAAATAAACCATATTTTATTATTTAAAACAATTGGTGTTAATCAGTCATAAATTTTTCTTAAAATATATCCGGAAATTCACAATTTGGAGACGGATGAAGTTTCTCTCGACGCAGAAGATATAGAACCATCTAAAGAAGTACAACATGAGGCATCAACCTCTGAACATCAACATCGGAACAATATAAATGGGTTCATTTCGAGCAAACAGGGATGCCACAGGACTTCACGTACTGCAGGCCACAATATATAAGATTACCAGGACGTCTAAATACATTTAATTTTGAAGGCTATTTAGAACTGTGGTCTAAGCTTGTTGATCACTCAATGCTGGAATGTTTGGTGACATATACAAATCAAAAACTGAATACATATCGGACCAATTTAAACAGAATACAAAGGTGGAACTTAGATATACAGATGTCGTTGAAATGAAAGCATTTATAGGTCTTCTTACTACTCGTCAGGTCTTCAAATGCAATGACTCTGATCTCCGTATAATATTTGCCACTGATGGTACTGGTTATGAAATATTTCGATGCGTGATGTCAAAATATCGGTTTTCTGTTTGTTCACTGCCTCTGATTTTGATGACTCGACTACTAGAGAGGAACGACTCAAAAAAGATGCGCTGGCTGCAATATCTGATATGTTCAACAAGTTTATTTCCAATAGCAGGTCTATGTACACCCCCAGACCTTTTCTATGCATAGATGAATGTCGAATATCGAGCCTGCCATACGAGTATAGAATACTCTATATGGCAGTATAAACACAATTTGATATATATCAAATGTGTGCTGACAGTAGTGATATAATGAGAAGAGAAACATTTATACTTAATATGGCGAGAGCATTGGTACTAGATACTATGAAAATTCGTGTTTACAACGAAAGATTGCCAAAAGAATTTCAAATTGAAATTGTGAAAATGGACAAAAAAAACATGTGATTTTGAGGATGAGATAAAAAATATTAACCAATGAATATCGCTCAAATTAATAAGTCTGATTATTATAAGAGTTAACTTTAATAATAAGTATAGATATTTTTTTTAAAGTCATTGTTACCTTTTTTTCACTTTTATTATAATTAATCTTTGTTTTTTTAAGGCTGATTCCGGTGATCTCAAAGAAATATTATTAAATTTTACTTGGTATTTTATTTGCCGGTTCATTTTATTAATAAATCACAAGACAGTATTCAAAATATTTAATTAATAAATAGTACAGTAAGTGTTGTCATATATTTTCAAATATATAGCTTTTAAAATGGTGTCTGGTATACTACCACATCAATAGGATTATGAAAAGGAATACACGTCAGCGCAGGGGTAAAAGAACATCCTAGGAACTGATAACTTTTGAGTTTGGTATTCAACATTTCATTCTCACTCATTTTGTCTTCTTTTAATATAGCTGAATTTTTGAGTAGTCACTAATGAAATACCTTGAGCATAAATAATAGGTTGTCCAATGAGTATATCAGCAGCAATTCCAGGTGAGTAACTACAGCAGTAGTGTTAAAAGTTAGACCATCTAGAGACATAATTAAATTCACCTGCCCATTGCAGGGACTGCAAATCCTGTAAAATCCTTCAACATTGCATCAGTTGGTCTCACACGTATTCTAAGTCATTCACCATTTTTAATGACACCACATTTAAGTGTTGCACCAGTGTCCAAGTAGCCCCAAAAATGTTTTATCTTTAATGAACACTTCTTTCTTATAAAATTATCATTTAGATTTTGCACCAAATTAATCAGTACTGTATCACTATTTGATTTTTTTGGCAGTTTCTCTTTTTAGGGCACCATTTCATTGAAATGACCGACTTCGGAACAGAACGGACATACTCTATTATAGGTACGGGCCATCTCTTACAAAATGTTCAGCTAAATTGCACCTGTCGCACTTCATCAATCGTGAATTTGAAGTTATTGCCCGCCCTTGAACTTGAAGGTCCAGATGTATTAGTACTCATACTACCACTTTTTTTCCAATTTCAATTAAGACATGCGTGGATAATTTTTATAATAATGTTTGAGTAGTCGTCCATTATGGGCTAATCCAATTGGTAAATTTTTATCAACCATTTTTTACATTCACCTCACCACTATCTGGATCGAAAGTGGGAATTATCTTTTCGCCAGAAATATTTCGAAGTCGTCCTGTTTGACTTTGAACACAGAATTTTTCGACCATTTCTTCCAATTTTGAAGTTACCAGGTCCTCAAGCAGTTTATTGGAAGGCATATCATCTTCCACTAAAACATTCCGACTCATTTCCATAGGAACTTGGAACGGATCCACCAGAAACGTTCCCGCACTAGTGTGGGATTCCGTTGGCAGCCTCGATCATTTTAAAGGGTCACCGCTTTCATCAGGCTGCAATCTCGTCATGTTAGGTCTAGGTTCTTTTTCCAATATATGGCACTTCTGAATTTTACGCACTGAAACATTACTTTCCTAAATTTCGTATATTTTTTCACAACAACTTCAAGGAATAACAAAAAACAACCAGTTAAAACAAAACACAAACAAAACGAGTAGCACGCCCTCCAGCGGCAAAAGCCGGCAAACTCCAAAATGTGGCCAGTAACAATATCGCGGGTTGCCCTGTTCGACGAACACCGCCGAACATCGCCGACCACGGTGCACTATTCGAGCGGTGAGTAACAATTTATTGTGGCTACAGCGGTGCTATATAATATATGCAGAGCTCGTGGTGTTCTTGAACACATTGAACCAAACTGTACGGTGTTTTCTACTGGACATGTTCAGTCATCTAGTAGAGAAGCGCTCCTTTTTCGAAGCAATGTTTCTAGCACGCCATTTTGATTAAAACAATTATTATACACTAGATTTGGTTTTAAAACATCCAACAGGTTACCGGTATGATAAGTAATACGTGACGTCGTGTCCACCACATCCACAGTGCTTCGATATAGGTGTGTTACTGGCTTATTCAAACGGGAGGAGAGTGGGAAGGAAAACGGATGGGAAGAAGATAGGGTTATCGGGCAACTGAAAATCTTGATATATTTGTGTGGTAGGTAATGAAAACAGTTTGTAAACTTAAACTCAAATATATTTATATTAATACTTCAATTCCAACTTTAGTTTCTGTATTTGTAAATTATGTACTTGTTTTTCTATTCTAAACTATTTTTTTCTCTTACGAGTAAATTTTTTTTCTCGTTGTATCCTTGCTTCAGCAATTCCTTATCGTGTTCTATATTTAAAGTGCCCGTCTCATTCTCCTCTCAAGTTCACTTTCAATCGCTTGTTACCCTAAACCACAATGAAATAAAATTCATACATTAATAAATATTTATTTTAAGATTATCTACGTGACTTGGATCACATCGGTGGTGCGGTTGCACTACTGTAACACACTGTACTGTACAGCAGTGAGGTCTCGGGTTTGAATATCGGGTTGAGAAAAGTGTTATTGAATGTTTCTTTTCTTTATTAGTGAGAAGTCAAGAATATAGTGATAGATGCGTTGTTGCTCACATTTATTGTAACCTTTACTTTAATATATTATAATAGGAGACCTACTTACTGGTTGGAATAATTGCACTATATTTATTTTTTAACTTCGTTGGAGGCACAATACTTTCATCTGCAAAACAAATATGTTTTAACATTAGTTTATTACTATCAATAATGTAAATTTGTATTATTAAAAATAAAGACTTCATATCACATATTTTCTAATGTTTTATTCCTATCTTCAAAATAAGTCCAGTAGTTTTGTAATCTGAATCAGTAGTAACACATTCACTTAAAACCAGAGGCGGCTCGTGAAATTTTTCGATGGGGTTAACAAAAAAAGTAATTGAAAAACTAGAGCTTACTATTTATTATATTTGTATACAAAATCCATTCGCCGGTCTTTTTGGCGTGCGAAGATATCTATTACTTTCTTGTGAAAATCAGAAATGAAATTGATTAAGCGTACAAACTATTTTTCAATACTTATTTAAAAACAAAACTGCGAATTAACTGACGAAGTCGACGAGTTTGCTTGAAGATGTTTGTATACATAAGGACGACAACTGCGCATAAGTAGAATACGCGGCGCGCGCACGGCACGGCTGGCTGAACGATAAGTTACTGAGTGACGCGTGAGCGGCGCTCCAGATTACGCTAATTTCTCATACCTTTATATCTTTTGTTTCACGCGTCAGCCCGAGTCGTAGCTCTCTTTCGCACTCATTGAATACAGTACTAAGAGTCGTACTAAACTTCGTTTCATAGGAGCACAATCGCTGGCGCTCCACTCGTTACAAATTGACGCTACATGTACTTATATAGGTAATATAATGGACTTATTATAGGCATAGTAAAATATAAAGAATGTAATGTAAGGATTTATGTTTTATAAATATATATAAATTATTAAATTAGCTAAGTATGTAATTTTCGTGGGAGTGCACTGCACCAGCGCTCTTTCGGATGAGCCGCCTCTGCTTGAAACTGAAACAAACAACAACACAATTAAAGTTAAGTTAAGATAAATAATAAATAAATCTCTCTCAATCGTACTCTCGATTGTAGAGGAGGCCCGTGCCCTGCAGTGGGACGTATATGGGCTGATACAGAAATAATAAATAACACCCAACAGTCACATACGAGTGGGCTAAATTATGGGCTCAATCACTAATCATTCATGGAGTTCGAATCAATAACTTCTGGGACTTTCGAAGGGGCCGTTGAAGCACCCTGTGGCGGGCCTCCACCTGTACTTTTTATAGTTTTTGACTCTTGACATAGTTCTTTCGTTCGTATGCTTTTGATATTTTCCCAACATCGTTTTAATTGCACTGTAGTTCTCTAGCGTACATACGGCTGGATATTAAAAGACATGGTTAATTCCTCCCATGCTCGTTTCTTCAACTGTATATTTTGAGCGTGTGTATGCTTATCCTCGATTACAGGCCGCTCTCGAACTAATTCTATAAGCAATTGCCTCTCAGAAGAAGTGAATGACTACTTTTTCAAACTAAAATGAAGACCACAATCACGGATTAATTATTTATTGTTATGTACATTTTTTTTTTGCTGTTAATGACGAGACGAGCATGCCGTTCGCCTGATGGTAAGCGATGCGACCGCTCATGAACAGTAGCAAACCAAACAACACCTTGAATTACAAAGCAATGCTTGACATTCCACTGCGCTCGCCATCCTGAGACATATAGATGTTTAGTCTCAATATGTCCAGTAGTTACTCTGGCTACAATGTCCTTCAATCCGTAACACAACAGTGCATTTAAACTGCTGTTTGACGGGAGAAGAAACATATTAATTAATGTAAAATATAAAACTCAATTTGCGATAGATTTATCGCGAGCTATGTTCAATTACTACCCAATACGTACATATAGGATAAAAACAATAACAAAAATATTTACTAAATATAACTAATACTAATCAAATTCATTAAACCATATGACGGAAATAGGGAGACTTTAAATTCGTTTATTAACAATTGCAATAATGCTATCTCGTAACATATCGTCAGAAGTCCAAAGGGCCTATAGTCTAAGAGCTAGTTTTTTTTTATTATTTTTATTGAACTTTCCACAACGTAAATCTAATATTGCCAGACATTTTTATTGCTGTTTTAAACTGTTCCAGACGCTAATTTCGAATTAAAAAAAACAGTATGGCTGAAATTTTTTGTAATATTATTTAAGTATAAAAACTTAAAACTAATTTGCCAAACAATAATTCTGTTGTTAAACCTTCAGCCAGACCGATATAAAATTGAAAGTTATTGGGCATGTTGGAAGAGTACGGACAATCACGTGCTAGCTGCGCAAGCGCGATAGACGACAGCAGCTGTTTGGAGTCAAGATGGCATCAGTTTAGTCACATTGGTGTATTCGTGTTGTTATGTTTTAAGCAAAATTGTGTTACAACGGCTAAAAAAATTAAATGTATTTTTGCAAAGACAGACATGGAAAGATAATAATTTTGTAGAAGATAAGTTAAAAGAGTGTAAAGAAGTTCTACAAATACGTGTAAATTTTAAACTGAAATATGATAGTGTACAGTTACCGGAGCAAGTTAATGACACTGATGGATATCACAGAAATTGTTACAGCAGTTTTACAGCTTTAATGGGAAAATACCATAATTTATCTGAAATTAATTTCTCGTCAACAGTAGATCTTCCCAGCACATCTAGTTCAACTTCGTCAAATACTGCAGTAGATGTTAGCAGCACCCTGCCTGATAATACATCTCAGAGTTCACATAGATAAGTTAATATCAAGAAATTGACACTTCTAATGCAATTATTGAGCATATGCAATGCAATACAATCTATTCCGAGTACTTTGTCTTTAGTACAAACTATTGATTTATATGAAATATAGTACATATTTTAATTTTTTCTAATAACAAGCTTACATATGAGTAATAAATATTCTTTCTTTCTTTCACCACACATTCAATGTTATGGCATAGTACCTACCTATTTGTTTTGATAAACTCTGTATGATAATAATTGAATATGCAATTTCGAAAAGGGCACATGTCGGATATTTTGTCAAATACGTTTTTTTTATACCAATGTGATGTAAATGCTTGTCAACACCATTAAGATCGAAAACAGCACATCTCGGCTATTAATTCTACTATAAACGTCGTCGCCTGTACATAAACAATTTCGAAAACGGCACATCTCTGGAAGATATGCCCTTTTAAAATACTTCTGTTTATTGTAAAAAATTGTAAAAACAAAAAAAAATAGTCAGATTCCGAGTCATTTCTTTGGATTATTGTTACCAAATGGTCGTTTTCCCCAATAATCAACCAGAACCGCACCAGAGCCAACAGCTTTTAAAAATGTCATCATTCAAATTAATAAATTAACATCCGAATCACACAAAAAACACTTTTTCGCCATTTTTTTAACAATAAATAGTAGCACGTTTTTTCAATTGCAACTATAACCACAATCTACTCCAAAATGATGCACAGCATATACGAGTCTATCGCTGTCCTTTTCATTCTCAAGAATAATAGCATGGGCACCCTCATTCTTTATGAGCGGACTTCGAACAGCTTCTATGCTGTGTCCTCTTCTATGGCATGGGATGGTCACTCGGAGCAATATTTCACTTTTCTAAATTCGACAACCGCAATTCGGGACTGATTTTTCGCAGGCAACCCTATACCACCGTGTTCGTAATAAAATGATCTTTATTTTCATTTAATTTCCATTCAATAATCAGACCGGTGCAAAATGCTAGTAGCGATTTACCTGTTTATACCTGGCAACCTGAGGGTTGTGACCGGAAAAAAATAGGCAACCTAACGTTTACATATTCTATGGGCTTCATACTTTCGATTGGTATAGAATTTGTTTAATAATCAAACAGGTGAAATGTTTAAAAAAAATTTTTTTTTTATTATTAATTAATCGTATTCTGGACTGAAATTTGCTAGGCAACCCCTATACAATATATTTATTGACATATTAAATTGAATATAAAATACGTTTCATCAAATAAACATCTCGGTGAAGGTCGATGTATGGCGGGATCTTAGACTATTAGCTAACACGTCACGTTGTGCTTTAACAATGAGTTCTTAGGATGCCGACAGTGAAATTCCGTAAAAAAAGACAGTCCTTACAATACTGAGAAATATAAACATGTTGTCATTAAAACTTCTAAAATCAAAGGTTTACCTCATTTAAACCACAAAGGGAAACGAATACCAGGACGACAAACAGAAGTGAATTGCCGGTGCCCCCAAAATGTTTTGAGAAATGTATGAAGACTATATGGATAGCTGATTGAAAGAATTGTGATGTTGGTCGTATTGAAATATCACAAATCTTTTTGTATTATTTATTTGAACAGTGATACATTCGACAATGGACATTTCTAGACAGACTTTGACAGACAAATGTAACATTAGACCATAGACATTGAATAGACAAAATAACAATAACATATTCCAAATGGCATTCTGAGAAAAGAATAAATTCCATATTCTGTATGAAAAGCAGTTAACTTAGAGCTCTCTTTATCAAGTTTTAGAGACCAAATCCTGAACTAGCATCAAATACAGAAAAAGTATGAGATCCACTTAATTCTGATTGTCAATGATTCTAGTGTTGGAATATTTAATTTTGACCTAATAATATATTGAATAATGTATCTTGAATCTAGATAAATCCATTAACCCCTAGAAAAATAAACTGCGTCTCAGAGGCGCCCGCGAAACAGATATATCGCTGTATTTTTTAACCGCGCGAGTTTACACTTGTGTTTTCGAGCCAACTCAGTCGTCAGTCAACACGTCCGAGGGATGACCACTGCTGTCCGGTAAGTACTTTAGTTTGCGCTCGAGAGGCGCAAGTTATCTTCTGTATAACTTTCGCACATTATTAGTGATTTAGTTTTTCTACTTTTTACCTATTATTACGTATTTATGGTAAATATAAGATATTTTATTATTACTAAATTAATTGAAATTGTTTTTAGGAACGTTTTAACATCATGGCGCACAGAAAACGGTTGGAAGAAAGCGAAATTATTTCTTTTTTGATCGAGGAAGAGGAAGAGACCGAGGATGGCAGTAACAGCGAGACGGAGAACAATATAAATGAAGATAACGTTCAGAGTGATTTTGAAGACGAATACATAGACGAAGTTATCGAAGAAAGCCTGAATGATACCTCAACAACTTCTAAAAATCAAAGACATGACCACCGCATAGTAATCCCGCCGCAAAGAGTGATCAGAGGTAAGAACAGACATGTTTGGGCTACTTCTAAAGGGCAAGTAGTGGCAGAACAGCTGCGATCAATATAGTTCGCTCAAATAGAGGTCCTAGTCATATGTGCAGAAACATTTTTGAACCACTTGGATGCTTTCAATTATTTATTACGAAAGAAATCATTCAAGAAATTGTTCAGTGGACCAATGTAGAGATATCGAAAAAACGTCTAATACTATGACTAGTTTGACATTTGCAGACACAAATGCCACTGAAATCGAAGCTTTCATAGGACTGCTTACTTTGAGCGCTGCGATGAAAGATAATCATTTATCAACAGTTGAGCTGTTTGACAGTTCATTTACTGGCACAAGATATGTGGCAGTAATGAGTAGAGATAGGTTTGACTTTATTGTAAGGTGTCTCAGAATGGACGACAAAACTTTACGTCCTGATCGTCGCCAGCAAGATCATTTATTCTAATTAGAAAGGTTTGGGATATGTTGATAGCTCAATGCAAAATGAATTATTCCCCAGGAAGTAATGTGACTATTGATGAACAATTACTTGGTTTTCGTGGTAGATGTCCATTAAGGATGTACATACCAAATAACCAGATAAGTATGGTATAAAGATTCCAATGATGTGCGATAGTGGGACCTATTATATGATAAATGCTTTGCCATACATTGGAAAAGCTACGAATACAAATGGTTTGCCGCAAGGGACAATATTACTTGAAAGAGTTATCTCAGCCAGTTCATGGTTCCAACCGCAATATAACATGTGACAATTGGTTCACATCTATCCCTGCTTCAAAGTCGTTACTTCTGGAACCGTGTAAATTGACAGTGTGGGTACTGTTCGATCAAACAAACGGGAAATTCCTGAAAAATTGAAAAACAGTCGTTCTCGACCTGTTGGTACATCTATGTTCTGTTTTGATGGACCTTGACCCAAGCTTCATATAAGCCGAAGCCTTCAAAGATGGTGTATATGTTGCCATCGTGCGATGAAGATGCTGCAATCAGTCCAACAACTGGTAAACCTGAGCTGATTATGTTCTACAACCAGACTAAAGGCGGCGTCGATACTTTTGATCAGATGTGTTCTTCGATGTCTTGTTCTAGGAAAACAAACAGATGGCCGATGACAATGTTTTATGGCATGTTGAACATAGCTTTTGTCAATTCTTATATAATTTGCACTCACAATATTTTGTCAAAACAAGAAAAACCAATAAACCGTAGAGAGTATATGAAACAATTGTCGATTGAACTGTGTGCACCGTGGATGACATCTAGACTGCGCATTCCTACTTTGCAAAGAAGTTTGAGAGAAAATATAAAGAAGATCCTACCACAAGTACCACAGGCTAATCTAGAACTTCCTCAAGAAGCTGATGAAGAACCTCCAACTAAAGTGCGGCGTTATTGTATCATTTGTACAACAACAAAAAAGAGAATGTCTAAGATGACTTGTACGAAATGTAAAAATACCGTATGTGGAGAACATAAAAAAGATGTTTGCATCAAATGTTTATAACTTGTGATATTTTCAGTATTTTTTGTGATTTGAGACTGATTACATTGTAACTTATTAGTTAGTAAGACAAAATGTTATAAAAGTTAGCTATTCATAAAAAACTTAAAATTGTTAGTACTATAAACAATTTCTAGTTTTTTGTTACGTTTTTGAAAATTTAACATGATTCCTTAAATGTACAACTAATAATACCTATCTGCGTTTTATTTTATTTAATAATAATGTAACATTTAATTCACACATAAAAAGTATTTTTATTTTCATATGTAAATAAATCAGTACTTAAAATTTTGCGCCTCTGAGGCGCCTGTTTATCTATTCTGTACAAAAAAATAAGTTATCTTTCTAGGGTTAAACATTTATTTGGTTCCTCTACACACAATAGAGCTTATAAATTTACATGGCTCATTGACTTTCTGTATTATACCATTTTTAACCATTGAGTCTAATTCAATTTTAAATCTGTCATTCAATTTATAAGGTAATTTTCTTCGTGGGACTATATGGCCTTTATTTTGCTTTATATTAATATTTTATTCTCCAGGTAAAAGACCAATGCCTTCAAATACCTCTTGATATTTATCTAAGAATGGTTCCATTACAATTATTTGAAATACAATTATTACTTATAATGACTGTAAAACATTTTGAACTATATTAAATTTCTCACATGTTTTAAGACCTAATATTGTTATTTGATATAATGAAGTAATAACAAATTTAATATTTTGTTTTTGACCAGGTTTGATTTGACAAAAAATTATAGCTCTGCCTATTACTGGTAGTTTTGTACCACAAAATGACATAAGTTCTGCACTTGAGTGTCTTATTTTGGACATAGGTAATATTAAACATTTGAATATGTTTCCTTTGACATAATAAATATTAATTGGACAACCTGAATCTATTTGAGCTACAATATATTTATTATTAATAGCAATTTTAATTTCCCATTTATCCACATTATCATTATTGGACATTTGACCTACAAAAACTTATTTGAATTATTTTTTTATGACTTTGACATGACTTACTGACTTTTGGGATTGGCACATTTTTGAATAATGATTTAATTTAGAGGAATTTTTTTATCGACTGATTATCAATCTGTTTATGTGTAAAAAAATTGTGTCTCTCCATTGTTATATTCTTTTTGGGTGAAAAGTGACTATCAAACTTTTCTATAAGATCCACATATTTGACTTGATCGATTTCTAATCCAAAAGATAGAAATATAGGTATGCCATTGGGACCCATATGGTGAAGCAAAAACGAGACTAATCGGCTGTCTTCTTCTTCATCCAATGCAGATGCCTTTAGAAATATAGTGAAATGTAATTTCCATTTTTTTCTATTCTTCATCTAGGTTATTTGATAAGAATTTAAAACTTTGTAGTGTTGACGAATAGATGGATTTGTTTTTCTCCAACTTTGATTGTGTGACATGCATTGACTTATATTCTACCGATAGACGAGGCGCGTCATAGAAACTATTTGTCCCGTATTGTCAAAAGCTCAGTACCCAAGCAGGAACATTTTGAAGTATCGTATAGTAATAGTATCGTGACAACGATTACTATACTATAACTACTCCATATCGGTAGCATGAATCAATTAACCACAGACCAATCAGAAACAGACGTATAACTGGCCTATATAATCTTTAGCCATAGCCGCTCATTCTTTCGTTCACGCATGTCGGTTGACAGATTATCAAGATTATTCTTTTTTAATATAATAAGGAATACAGGCAAAGGCAGTTGTATTCAGTCTTAGTGCGAGCGCTGCGCGTAGCTGCACAGGATTTTTTTTTCGTTTTATTATTTTGTTAAGTCTCTGTGAATCACATTAAAGTGATCCAAAGAAACTTAACAAAATAATAAAGTGAGTGTATCTTTTTAGATGAAAATATATAGATTGTGAATAATACACTTAAAAATATTTATTAAATGATTTATTTTTTAATGTTTTTTTTTGTACTTAAATAATACATTTTTATATTTTTGTGACATAGTAATTTTCAGTACTCTAGAAATGTCAATGCTCTTTACAACGAATTATTAAAGAAAATATATTTTTACATGTTATTCTAGATTTCACTTATCAGATATTTTTTTATTTTATTTTACAATTTTAAGAAGCTTACAGACTAATCACCTACAGACATAAATATTTAAATCTTAAGTGTGTTACAAATTTGCCGATAACAAGCTTCCACATATACAGTATTTACATAATGTGCACTGATTTTTAAATGCTTGCTAATATAAGTTATTTTAATTTAAGGAATGAACTACTTTTTCTATGACACATATAGAGATATTAATTAAATTATTGACAAAGAAAAGAAAACAAAAACAAAAGTAACAATCAAACAATACAATATATAATGTTTAAATATACATTTTGAGCTACAAAAGGTGTACTTTTTGACCTTTCATTATTAAGTTTCAACAAACATATTGCTCATTTTGCGTTTTACTACCGATGTACTAGTGCAAAACAAATCAAAATCTAAATGGCATGACACCTCATTAAATTTACTGGCACTACGTAACAAAAAAGCATTGCGTCTATAATTGGTAGTTGCAAATGGTACGGACAATAATGACCGTAGTCTCAGTGTAGCTAAATGAGCACAGATAAATATCCCACTCAAAAGTTGTTCACAGTCAATGCTACCATTACCAATGTTCACCAAATAACATATGTCATTAATGTCGCGTCGCAAGTATAATGGTAAGAAATGATACTTTTTACAGCGATGAATATAATAATTACAGACCTGTCTAGCCCTGAAGTCCAAATAGTGTAAAAAATTCTTTTGTATGGCCTCGATACGGGATTTATAAATCTCATACAGAGGGTTCCACACCTGCGATGCATACTTTAAGTGGCTGCGTACGAAAGAACCATACAGTATTTTAATACATTTAAGTGAACTGAATTCTGATGAAACTGTAATTAAAAATCCTAATGCTTATGATGCTTTATTAACAATTCTATCTATATGTTTGTCAAATATGAGTTTACGGTCGTGAATAATGCCCCAAATCACATATTTCATTAACTCGATTAATTTCGATGTTATCAATTGTGTAAGAAAAATTACGAAAAATATTATTTTTTCTGGAAATGCTTATTTGGTAATATTTAGATATATTTAAATTCATACTTTTAAATTAAGTTACCAGTATTAGCTTTTATACAACATCACTGCTCCTTCAAATAGGTACTTATGCCTAATTTTATGAACAATCTCAAATTCTCAAATACTGATCCAACTGTAAATGCCAGGACTTCCATCTCTCGTTAACTTGTCTTGGCATTCACAACCATTTATGTAACTAATTACTTTCTTTACTAACCACCCAGCAGCATAGGCCCGCAAGTGAGTTTTCGTGCCTTCTCAATGAGCCTGCTTTAGTATATTCCCAATATCACATATTTTCTTTTGATGTTTTGACTGTCCATAAATTCCATTTTCGAATAATTTATTTAAAATTATAGCTATATTTGTCTAATCATCATACCAATTGAAACTATTATTATGAAATTTGATTAATCATGTAACTAATAATGATTTGGAGGTTCAACTGGAGGTGTGGCAGTTAGCATCATTGTATCTATAATTATACTAATTTGTCTGATTTTCTTTTCAATAGGGTCTGAATTAAAATCTCATCATATTAATTTGATATGATTTTAAACACTTCCACACCCTCATAAACCGTTTTAAACTATACTCCATCGGTTTAGGTACTTAACTAAATGTAAACAAACCATAAAAAAGGTTATTTAACATTGCCATTTTTCATTTCTAAATTAATTGAAGACAAAAAAAATGTTTATGTAAATGTAAAACTACATTGCATGTCCAAATTTATTATAACGATTATAATTATGAATGTGTGGGCTTGGAAACAATTAAATTATGTAAGATCATAATTAAATTATCTAGTTTCACATCAGGCATCCAAAAAATTTTCATAAAGTTACAAGATATGCTACAAATTATCAATGGCAGCTAATTATTATTCATTGCGTTAATGTACTAACTGTTTTCGTGAAGTGGTGAACTGTTCGGAAATGTTCATCATTATTCTTTATTCTGTTTTAGTTATTATTTGTTATAAGCTGCTATTAATTGTTTTTAATACTTGTTGGTTGGCTAAGAAAATATTCGTAAACTGGACATTGCAATAAAATGTTGAACAACCATGCGTCACATGTTCTGGTTTGTCTACATTTAGTTAAGTACCTAAACTGATGGAGTATAGTAATAGTTATATTTTATAGAGGGTACTGACTTTTCTCTTGTTTTTACTGCTTCTGGCCAAAATGTGTGATGCTCCGGATTTTCTATTACTGCATTGATAGAACTTTTTATATAAACAAAAGGCCACTATTGCAGTAGTCTTATTTGTCGTCGAGCTGACTGAGTTTTCATTGGTATATATTGCTGGAATAAAAAATATCAATAATTACAAAAAGATATAGTTTGAGTTTGACTTACTAATGGGGTAGTTGATTCTATTTCATTCTATTAAAAAGTTGGAAAATGCACAATCATAAACATAAGAAATCAAAAAATTGTTTCAATTCCTACAATTTTTATATCTGCTTTATATGACACTAACCAAAAGCTTAAATCTTCATCAATTTCATGAACACAAACCAAGTCTTTTACCCTGAATTAAATTAGCATTAACTATCAAATAAAACGGACTGATTGTATGATTTTTCGATACTTACAATAATTTATTGAGCAGCAGATATAGTTCTGCTAAAAACTTTGACACAGCTTTTGAACTGAAATTAAATTAGAGAAATTAATTGACAATGTTGACTTGACAGGTACAATTAGAACTAAAACACACACTTTAAAATGTTCTTTTTTTCATTTTAAAATGATTACTATTTACTGTAATATTTTACAAAATAATTTTCAGACAGCTGATGATTAAAAGGACATTAATTAGTTAATTTCCTTTGATTCCATTTTTATTTTAAAGAACATAAATTATGACAATAAGTTAAGGTAAGGAGAGTGGTTAGGCAGTCTCAATCATACTGTCGATTGTAAAGTAGGCCCGTGCCCTGCAGCGGGACGTATATGCATACACATACAAATTATGACTGATGAATATTCAATGATCAAATACCTTAATCTTCTTTATTGATTCCAAGTATGACATATTGGTAATTTAATTTATGTAAATCATGTTGGTATGCAGGCAATCGGTTTCATAGACATCAATTATATCTTGCTAATGAGATATGTGTCTATCCAAGACTATATTTTTGGCGATATATTTAAATTCGCCCAACTATTTTATTGGTTCCATCTGCAAAAAAGAAACAGTACACTTAGTTACCATTATCATCAAAATATGAAAACATAAGCTTATAGAGTACTTTGTTTGAATTACTAACCTGGATTTTGATTTAGCAAAATATGATGATTTGTTGTCTCTAATTCCAATTTTTTAAAAGCTTATCGGAAGTATGTGCCTTAGTCGTATATTAATGCCGTAAGGCTGTCTTAATATAGCTTTTATTTCTGGTACAGATGTAGCCCCTTGAGAAAAGTAAAATCATATTTTCTGCTGCCACTTTAGGAATCCTCTCAACATGAATATTCACATTTTTTCCAGCACCTTCACAAATCCTTGAATACAATCTTTCTGATCTGATCTGAAACCCCGGTAACACAATAAACAACAAAGGTAAACAACTTGACAACTTGTAATGGCGGCCATATTAAAATGTATGACGGCGGCGCAGACGCTGGTTACAAGAGAGAAAGGCAACCGAGGGGAATGCAGGGCTTACGGGGGGGTGCAAGCTGAATGCAACTGTCAACTTTGTTTTGCAATCAAATTGCGCCACAGATTATACCATGGAAAAATGTTCAATACGGAGTTGTACAGGCATGCAATTAACCATACTCTCGTGAACTCGATACTATTACGTTACGATAGTGACAGATAACCTAGGGTAATGAACGAATGTTATTGAATGATTCGTGCGGAATTGTCATTCACTACGTGGGTACATTAATTTATTGTTATTATAAAATACCAAAAAAAATATAAAACATGCATTAATGTCGCGTAGAAAGGTTATGGAAATAAATTAATAAACAAATATATATTTCTTGCTTTTATTCCGCAATATACAAAAATGACTCCAATTAATTATGCGTTTAGATTTCCGAACGTAGCAATTTTTTTTTATTAGTTGTCAAACAATTAATGCAAATTATTAAATAATTTAATCTTAGCCGGTTCCTTACGGAACGAAAAGAACAAAAAAAAATTATTAAGTAATTTAACTCTCATACATGCTCTCATATTATTTAAGTTATAGATGAAGATATGTACATATGTTTTATAAAATCCCTCTACATTTTTAAGGAGGAGAGCTTTATGAAAGTATTCTCTATATTTTTGCTCGTTAAGTTCCTCGGCAATTATTTTCACATATTATATGCTCACACTTCTCTGCCCTAAGAGCTTGCTCGACTATACATTGACTTATAAGCTTATAAGTATAACATAAAATGATTAAGTAGATACGCAAAACGAAAATCAAAGTTCCATGTAAATATTTTATTTATAAGTTTTTTACAGTTTTAGGTTAGGTATGTTTTTAACTACAATAAATTCCAGACTTTCTATATCCTCATACTTGTTCGCAAGATTCCCAAGTTCGTTGCTCCGACTCCAAACAGTCCATAGTCTAAGAAATAACCTTCATATTTGAGTTAGGTATCACAATAATTATAACTTCATATCGCAGCATTGAATTTCATATAACTAGCGAAATACGGAGTAGATAATTACACACAATAACACTAAGGCATCGGGAAACACTAAGCATGACCGTAATTAACACATTTTTCCTTAATTCGATGTGTAGAAATGCAAAAATATACTCTCGATAATGTTCTCACGGTAAAAATGTCGGTGATAAAACAATCGTATTTCTCGATAGTAAATCGGCGATACTATACGTCAAAAATTATTCCTGCTACCACTTTTCATACATTTGTATAGTAAAACTATCGTTATTACCATACTATAGTATCGTAAATGTTTCCCGCTGCCATAATTTAGTTCCAAATACGCTCACAATGGCGCTGTTCAAATTCCCATACAAAATTTTACTATTACGATTACTATACTATAGAGCCAAATGTTCCTGCTTGGGGCACTGTAGCGACATCTAGTACGTTAACTTGAATATTACAAATTATGATCAAAGATTATTAGACAGACAAGACAGTTCATGTCAATAATAGCTTTGCCTAAGTATAAATACCGTCATAGCAATAATATATTTGTAGTGTTTTTTTTTTATTTACGTGAATAATTCATGAAAATGATGTAAATGAAATTAAATAATCTTACAAGTGTACAAGTCTGTCAAGCAGTCAATCAGTGTACAACCAGTCTGATATTTATTATAATAACATTCATGAATTTTTAACAAGCTGATAAGCTTTTTTCGAGACTAATAGACAAAAGGAATGGTACACCAGAAGTTTTCATAAATGACTACCGCATTTGGAATATCTGAAATCTTCGTGTCGAAAATGAATTGAACAAATATAGGTATGTTCTCATGGTAGCCACTTATATCCATTCCAATAATTCTGGACAAATATTATAGAGATCTCCTTTTTTCGTAACCGACGCGGAAGAATATAAACAATTTTAAATGATATTAGTCTTCAATAACAATGGGTTCCAATAGTCCATTAAGTAATTCATATTAAGAAATAGGGTCTAAATACTATCCACTGTTTCAAATCATACAGAAAACACACATATTTTGAGTTATTAATTAACAACATATGATTAAACTAAAATACTGAAATCAATTTGCAACTACATTCTTTCTACATATTTGTATTTGTAATGTATTCGAATAGTTTATACCTATTTGGTCCACTGATATGAATGTCCCTTGAATAATCTATATCTTATATAGTTCGTCTCTCTCACTCGACCGGCAATTTTTAAGCGCGGAAATGAGATATACGATTAAGGAGCTCACCTTGTATTTTAACGAGCTCTAAAATATATTTAATCCATTAATAAATAAAAGATCTGTATTATCGGTATTATTCTGAAATATTATATCACTTACGTTGTATTCTTTAATTATATTGTAACTTCAGAAAATTTCGCTGTCGGTTTGACGGCGAAAAGTCAAAATAAATTACTTATAAATATAAACAAAGAGGCGTACTATTGCGCGGCCGTCACGCGACAGACTGATTCGTGTGCGGTGCATGCACCGCACTTGGGTGGGACACGTTTGTTACAAAGAACGTCTTATCTAGTGTAACATTGATATCGATGGTGACATACTCCTCCATATTGTTTTTTTGATTTTCTTCACGATTTTTACAATACTGATGTTACAGATTGTGGTGTTTAAACTTTCCACATCTTTGTTTACAACATTGTTCACACCTGACACCATATGATGTTTGGTCGTATTGAAATAACACAAATCTTTTTAACAGACTTCAAAAAAAAGGAGGAGGTTCTCAATTCGACTGTATGTTGCTTTTTTTTTATGTTTGTTACCTCGTTTCTCTGTACTGTGTGAACCGATTTCTCATAACTGAAAAATTTAAAAAAGGTGGCGGAACGGCATCTCGTAACTAGTTTTCAACTTTTTCGAATTTACTTCATTTGTGACTTTAATCCAGTCAAGTGATTGAGAATGTAACAATTTAAACAGTATTACACAGTGCGGCATAAGCGCCGCAATAAAGTTCGGCCAAAACAAAAAATATCATTAACTAAATATGAAAGGAGCGATTGAGCTTGATTATAGGTATTGGGGTCAGTGTTGTCATTCTCCATTGTTACTTGCATACACTCTTTAAGGGCCTCTAAATTATCATGTATAACTTTCACTGTACTTGTATTATAATTATAATACTTATACTTAATAATACTTTATTTCATCATCATCAGCTTAAACTGTTGTCCACTGCCGGACATACATAGGCCTCCTCCAAGTTGCGCTATTTTACCCTGTCTTCGGCTTGTCGCATCAAGCATCTGCCAGCGACCTGTAAATAATACTAATACTTTATTTATACAAGACTTAATTTTAACAATTTTGGTGACAGAATCTTAGTAACTAACTAAATAGTAAAACTGCACACAAATTATTTTACTTATAGGTTACATTTTTACCGTGGTCCCCCATTAGGCATGCCTGGATCGGGGGAATTCCATCTAGTCTGTGGAGCGGCAGGTATTCTCTTATGTACTACTTATTTTAAAATTTCGGATCGTTTCGGCGAACGCGTGAAAAATGTTGGAAATGCATGCAAATTGCAAAAGAAGCTTCATGTTGTGTGATTACACGATGCACATTTTTCTAATATTAAATTAAGTAGATGCGCGTAACAATGTACATAATAAGTGTATGGGCAGATATTTCTAATAAACTTTTGAACACCATTAGTACTTTCACTCATAACGGCGGCTCCGTCGTAGCTCTGGCCAACTAACTTATTTTTATCTATACTTAAAGAATCAAGCTCCTTCATGATTTCAGCCGCTATTACTTCTGAGTTCTGCCATATGGCCTTTAGGTTATATAAACTTCAAAAATCTTTCATATATTTTACCGTCATGTAAATACCTAATAATCATTACTAGATGCTGAATAGTAGAGCAATCTGTTGATTCGTCTGCCTGAATTGCAACAAACTCTGCATTTTTAATTTGTATCTGTATTTCTGATCTGCAAACTTCATAAATAGCATCTAATATGTCATGAATGGTTTTAGATGTACCTTTAAAAACCGAACTTCTGGATAAATACTGTTTCAAAGCCAAATTGATCCCTGACACAAAATCAACCAAACCTCTATAGATTCCAGGATTCAGGGATTCCGAAGATTCATCATGCCCCCGTAAAGCAACTTAAAATGCACCACAAAATACCACACAATCAATCAAACGCCGTAAAATATATCGATTGTCATTTCTAGAATTTTAGAAAAGAAGTTGTCAAAATATATGTTATGCTCAGCAGGTACTAGTGGTATTTTATCTAACAATAAATGTATTAATAAATTGAAGTAACCACTCGAGTGCCGAGCGATGTGTTCGTAGCTTCAATAGATTTGCCACAGTATAAATCAAATACATAGCAGTAACCATCAGCACTAGCGGCCACCCAATTTTTATAACCGAATCTGATCGGTTTACCCTTGATGTATTGTTTTGATGGTTGGTGACCGTAATACTTTATCATCGATTCGTCTATCGATATGTCTTCATGGAGAACACCATTTTGACAAAAATTTTGATTCAGAGATTCGACCAACGGCCTGACTTTGAACATCTTGTCATTTGAAGTAGATGCTAAACTATTGTCTACTAAATGCAGATTTCTTTTTATATCAAGGATTCTGTTTCGAGACAGGGACCGGGCAACAAGAGGTACTCCAAGCTGTTCATCATAACTCCAATACTGACGCTTTCTCGGCAATCTATGATATCCTGATAAAATAAGAATCACCAGTAATCTGCACAAATCTTCTCTAATCTAATCTAACACAAATTCATGTCTGTTATTTTGTCCTGCATAAAGCAGTGTGTTACTTTAAGCAGTATTTCGCCCTCAGTCACGCACCGACCGTTTGCTTCTAAAACGTCGCAGAACTTTAGACAGTAATATACTTTAAGCTCCTATAAGGTGGAATTTGTGTTAATATATGTGGAATATGTGATCTTTTTGTTTACTTTTTTTCATGTCATGTATCGGTGCCACTTTTTAACAGAACTTTTACAGGGAACTGTGTATCTAGTGTATACTTGATCGAAGGTAATACAAGACTACCTACCTACCTAATACCTACTATGTAAATGCTGTTATGGTAATAAACGAATCCACCCACGAAACTGGCGGTCGACGTGTGTTTGTAACTTTGTGTTAAGGATGGCAGACTATTAGTAGTGTTAAGTGCGTATGTGCAACGAAAATCAAGTGACTACTAGAGTACTGCCGGTACTGTAATACATTTACAGTTTGGAAAAAAAACTAGCAATGCCTACTACAAGAAGCGCAGCCGAAAAACTGTGCGCATCCCGTGAAGATGATCGAATGCCGTGCCCGCGCTGCGGCCGCGCCATTTCCTTTGAAGAAGCCGCCGCCGCCACCGCAGCGCCTAGCAACACATTCCGGCGCTGAACCTGCCACGTCACCCGCGTCAAGGGCGATGCGATCGAGCGTTCCCGCCTTTCATCACGCCGTGCTCAACCCGGACGCCGATAGAAGTGTTAACAAGCGTCCAGTATGTTCTTACTGTAAGCGGCATGGAAGTGCCGTAAGTTATCGCGGAGTGAACAAAGTTCGTATAATTCATATACGCATAGTGCCGCGGATGCGTCTAATAAATTCAGTGAACGGTTTTGTAGTGGGAGTATTAAATCGTCCTGCGTTCCGAATACGCTATCTTCGTTAAATAAGAATTTGAAGGATAAAACTAGGAACTGTAGTGCTAAAGTGCGTAACCGTAAAAATGTAAATTTTAAGAATGATTGTACAATTCATAATATTGTATTTTGTAATAATTGTCATGCTTATGAAAGTGGTGAATTGCGTGGTAGCCGACGGGGTACACCGAATGACCTTGGACATCGACGTCCAATATTCCTTTTACCGCATACTGTGACGAATTTGGAACACTCACAATAATTCGCTTTAGAAAACTAGTTACGCCATCTTTGCCGAAAGTTTTGCACTAAAAACCTTGTTTGCAGTGTGTGTCACAAAATAACATAGAGATGTCGCTAGAATAGGACTGCATAATGGCAGAAACCGGTTGGTAAACAGTCACCAGGGCCATTTTGACCGAGTTTGAATTTGCAGTTTGTCAAAAAAGTTTTTCTTGATGTTTTCACGAGTTGTTGTGAGATAGTTGTAATTAATATTGGAGAAAAATGGATCCCCAGCGTTTTTATGGCATAACCCGTAAGTATTGACATAAGCATCATCTTACTATCGTCAATTGAAGTGGTGTTCCGAATTTGGAACTTCATGCACTAACGTACTTAATTACTTTCCAAATATGGAACTTCATGCAGCTTGGTGATATATGGTTTCTGGTCATATTTGGAACTGCATGCAGTGTAGCTGAATATTTTATTACAGATAATATGTTTACTCGGGCTCGACATTTAAACATAATCCCAGATAGCAGTGACGACGAAAATATATCAGATGATGATGAATATGGAGTCCCAACACCATTAGAAAGAGTGTATATTCCAGAAAGCGACGAGGACTGCAGTGATGATACCATGTCAATTAATGATGAACAAGAATATGAAATGGTAGAGGAAGATCAGCCTTCTTCGTCAAAAATGTCGAAAAGAAAAAAAGAAAGATAAGTTATTGTGGTCAAATGAAGGCATAGAATACGATGAGTCGCAAATTGCTTTTTTAGGATGTGAAGATCTTCCAGACGAAATATTGCAGCTAGAAACGCCAATGAATTTTTTCAAATATCTCTTCCCTTCATCAGCAATTAATTTGATGGAAAAGGAAAGCAACCTATATGCCTCTCAAATTTCACCGAAAGATTTTAACGAAGTAACAGATAAAGACATGCGTAAATTTATTGGCATATTGATTTATATGTCGATAGTTCACCTGCCAAGCACACGTCATTACTGGAAGGATGGTACTTATATTGAAAAGGTAGCTTCTGTAATGACGTGCAATAGATTTGAAGAAATCAAAAGGTTCTTGCACTTTTATGATAAAAAAAAGAATTGAAGCCCGATGATCCAAATTTTGATAAACTTCAAAAATACGGCCTTTCCTAAACATATTACGTGAAAGATTATTGAACGTGCCAAGAGAAGAATTTTTAGCAATTGACGAGCAGATGATTCCCACTAAAGCTCGTACTTCAGGTATACGGCAATATAACGCCAGGAAACCACATAAATGGGGCTATTTAAATTATGTGTTGAGTGGAAGCACTGGGTTCAGTTATGATTTTGAGGTCTTTGCAGGCAAACATTCTGGCCCACCTGAAAATTGCCCTGATTAGGGGTCCCTGGCAATATTGTTCAAAGATTATTACAGACAGTTCCAAATAACTTGAACTACAAAATTTTCGTGGATAATTGGTACACAAGTTTGCCACTAATGTCCAACTTACATCAAAAAGGTTTTCTACCTTTAGGGACTATCCAACTGAATAGGGCACGAAATCTTAATTTGCAAAAAAAAGCTCTGCTAAAAGAAGAACGTGGCTACTGCGTAGAAAAATCTACGATTATTGACGATGTTAAGTTATCAGTTAGTTCTTGGATTGATAATAAGGTAGTCAGCTTATGTTCTTCGTATGTGGGCAAAGAACCTATGGGGATGGTAAAACGATTTGATAGAAAAAAGAAGGCTAAAATTGATGTTCCTTGCCCAAAATCAATTATGATTTATAATATATTTAATATGGGCGGTGTGATCTGCTAGATTCGATGCTAGGATTTTACAGGATAAAGATACGAAGCAAGAAATGGTACCACCGGTTATTCTTTCATTTTATTGATCTTGTTTGTGTTAACAGTTGGATATTATGGAGACGACGCATGAAAGAGAAAGGTATTTATCTACCTTTACTTGATTTTAAATTAATGTTAGCAGATGTACTAATGCACCAAGATGTCAAAGTGTTTACACCTACTACACGCAAAAGAGGACGCCCATTAAGTCAAGATACTATTATAAAAAATAAAAGACGACGGCGGTTAGAGCTGCCTCCACTTGAAATAGCTGAAGATGGCATGAATCATTGCCCTGAGTGGAAACAAGATCGCCAAAGATGCAAAATGGAAGCATGTGGACAACAATCACAAGTGATGTGCACAAAGTGCAAATTCTATTTGTGCTTGAACAAGGACCGCAATTGCTTCAAACGATTTCATACATAATTAAGCTATTTTCTTTTTATTGTCCTAAAACACTACTGCATAATGTACCGAATTTGGAACTAACAAAAATAAAAGCGTTAATGCATATTTTCCCAAATCTGGAACAGTTTTTATTAAATATTTTTTCCCGACATAGTTGAAATATTTTTTTATCATTTTTTTCCGGGTCTTATTTTTACAAATATTTTTTTTTTTTCGAGTGATTTCAAAAATCCATGCGGTAAAGGGTTAAAAATCGAGATTTTGGGTATTTCGGGTACTGCTTTAATAGATACAGCTGCCAAACACTGTATAGCCGGTACACGTTATATGCTCTCCTTCGACGTAAGGGACCGCTACTAGGGTGTGAAACTCGCGGATGGAATAGCTCGAGAGATGGAAGTACTGAACGCAACGCTTAACATAAAGCTACGGTACCTTGCCATATTATTAGACCCAAACAAAAATTATTAGATATTCTCACTTTAAAGGACATTAGCACCGTTATATAGGCGTAACATGTGTTATTTTTGAAATCCCTTTATTCTGACAAAATTTAGCTAAATATATCAATGCTTGCAACAGAATAAAAAATAAATAAACACCATTAAAGGCTCGCGAGTGAATTTAGTGACTCACAACCTAAAAATCTGTTGAAATTAAAAAGGGTTGTTTTTACAAATAACAGTAAGTTTGTGATGGAATTTTAGTTTCATTATGCTAGAATATTATTATTTATTAATATATTTGTTGTTTTTTGTAATCCCATAGCATTGTATATTAAGAAAATTACCGAAAATACGATGTTTTTAAGTATTTTAGATGGAAAAAATTCGTGATCTTTCGGCCAAGACAGTTGGGCAAGTACGGGAGCTTTTAAAGACTACTGAATTATCCCAATAATAAATTGCTAAAGCGACAGGCATCTCTAGAAGTTCGGTGAAGAATATTAAAAAAAAAAGTAATCTCGGGATAACTTTATCGCCAAAACGAAAAGTTGCGTGTGGACGGAAATATATTAGGACTCTAAGAAAAGACAGAAAAATCCGAGATATTTGTATCCAAAATAGAAAATTACTGGTCCGTTTATTAACGAAGAACATTAGGGATGACAAAATATTCATTTCTCAGGGAACTGTGCAGCGGCGGTCTTGCTGAAAATAAATTGAATGCGCGTAAACCTGCGCGGAAACCAAAGTTGACTCTGACCATGATAAAGAAACGACATGATTGAGCCCGTAAATATAAGAACTTAATTATAGATGATGGGGAAAAGGTAATTTATATATAAGGTTGATTGATTATATTCACTATGAGAAGTCAATATATCAATCAACGAATTCATTAAAAAAAATTGATCATAACAGTTGTGTTCTCCGACGAGTCCGTCTTTCAAGTTTCGATAGAAAAATTGATATAATCATCCAAGAAAGTCGACACTTCGTTTGGACCTTTCAAAGCTTGTCCTTCATGATAAGAATAAAGTGTTACTTTGCCAGTCTTCATGTTATGTATATAGAATTCGTATACCAAAGTTGTTAATAAAAAAAATTCATGTACAGGCAGAGTAGGCTAAGGTAAATTTGCATATAGTTGAAAGACAATCCTAAAACCGGTTTATCACTGGCACATTTTCTTGTATTTCCTTAACTTTTTTTATAAAATTTGCTTGCACGACGCTTGTGCACAATTCATTCTGCAGCAGTTGTTCTCTTAGCGCCATCATTTAAATGAGGATCCCTTATTTTAACAGTTAGTTCTTCGCACTTACTGCAAACGTCGATTGTGGTTACCAAATGACAAGTCAAAATTTTGATGAAAATATTGTCGAAAAAGCTCATAGTTAATTTTGTCTGCCATTTCAGGGAACCGGCTCAAAAACATGTCATGTACCTAATTTTTTGATAATTAACGAGGATGACAATTAAAGGATTTCCTTCTTATTGAGATTATTTATGAATTCGTGAATTTTAATGCAATAGTCACCAGGAATAACATTACTTCTTGAACCTTCTGCTTTGCTCTCAGGTCTTGTGGTATTTTGTTTTTTTTAGTTCTGCCAAATGTCGACATCTCTGAACGGTTATTCCATGTAAGCTTACGAACGCAGATTTACAAACCTTTTTTCTTTCCGTGCCAATGTCGGCAAAATATTTGCAGGAAATCGTTTTAGGTTTGTCTTAGTCTGATCCTCGGTTCGTATTTAGGTACAAATAACTCTATCATGCCTTAAAGATATACTATATCTTGTTCGTTTTTATCCGAAAAGAGTTGATTCGTGTGATGAATGTTATTTTGTTTATGTCAATGTCTATGGTCTAATGTTACATTGTCTGTCAAAGTCTGTCTAGAAATGTCGATTGTCGAATGTATCACAGATCAAATAAATAATACAAAAAACAAAAATCCACTAAAAACCAAAAATAAATAAATAATAACTACCACTCCAAAGCAAAAAATAATATTTATTTCATGGAGCTCGTGCATGTTGATTAATTTGCTTAATGACTTGACTAGCCAACAAATCAAAATATATGGTACCATATTGAAGGCGGGTCGCCCAGTACCAAACATA
>WUWR02000112.1:0-102052 GCA_009982885.2 Hyles vespertilio | reverse complement strand
GGGATTTGTGCCTACATTTTATCAAATAACATGAGTGTGAAACGCATATGATTACATACATAAAAATGGCGAACCATCTCCGAGTTAAATAATTTATTGGTACCCATAGTTTTCTGTCCAGATGAGGAAAAAGCAATTAAAGCAGATAACTATTAAGAGACAGACTAGGCATATTAAGATGCATTGAAGAAAAAAAAAACTGAGTTTATTGGAGCAAAGCCGAAAGCATCGATATTGATTTTAGCAATATATTTTTGAAAGCAACAACCATGCTACGTTTCTTACCCGGTCTTCTCTGGTGAAAACAGCCTTATGAATCGGCTGGTAGTGGAAACAAAAGTGACTGAATCTAAATAATGTTTGACGTTTTATGGATTTTATCAATATCATAATTTCACTAACGTCTAATAAAAAATAAATATTGTCCACAGACGCAGACTACCAGATGACGTGAAAACCTGCAGAAATTACGCTTACCTACAGGAAATTTACGACGCGGTGCGAGCCACTGACAGTAAGTTGCTTCTACCATCAATCACGAGAATAAAGGGAAAATGCTAGTGATTATCATAAACAAAGAGGCACTGTCGTAAGGGTATAATCATCTCCAGCTAATGGTGCATTTCTCTGTCGTGTCTATTTGTGGGTTGTGTGGATGTGTTTGATGTTCATTGCTTCTTTTGTCAGAGACCTTCAATCATCACGCAATTTGTTGCGTGTATTGAATGTAAAACGAAATTTAAAGTTAGGATGGTTTTAAGTTGTGTGTACGGAAGTTAAGTTACATTGTCTGTTGAGTGTTGGTCTTATAATTAAAATCGCTTATTTTTTAACTGACTTCAAAAAAAGGAGGAGGTTCTCAATTCGACTGTATGTTGCTTTTTTTATTTTTTTTTTTATGTTTGTTACCTCGTTTCTCTGTACTGTGTGAACCGATTTCGATCATTCTTTCTTTGATTGAAAGCTGGCGCTTGTCGTTTGGTCCCATAAAAATATGGTGAAGATCTGATGAATATCTTCGGACCTGGAGAGGGGAACTCCTTAATATTAAGGAGAATTGCAATGGTTCTTTTTGCGTTACGTTCATTAGAAAAGTAAAGTTACAGTGAGAGAGGAAAAAAGGGGTGGGGGTGAGAGGGGGTGGGTGATAAAATTAAAATACACGTAAATTCTAATATCTTCGGCAGCTTTCAACCGATTTTAGTGATTTCGTTTTCATTAGAAAAAACGTATTGACAGGTTGATCCCAGGAATACAACATGAAGATGTGATGATTATGTTCGGACCTGGAGAATATAACTCTTCAAAATGTAGTAGGATTCCAATGGTTCTTTTTGCAGTAGGTTTATTATAAAAGTTAAGTTACAGTGAGGGCGGGAAAGGGGTAGGGGGGAGGGGGGGGGGGCGTGGGATAAAATTAAAATAACACGTAATACTAAATATCTTGAGCAGCTTATAAACCGATTTTAGTGATTTCTTTTTCATTAGAAAGAACGTATTAACAGGTTGATCCCAGGAACATAACATTAAGATCTGATTATCATGTTCGGACCTGGAGAGTAGAACCCCTCAAAATTTAATAGGATTTCAACGGTCCTTTTTGCATTGGCTTCAGTATAAAAGCTAGGCTACAGTGGTTGAGGGAAAACCGACTTCAAACAAAAATCCACTAAAAAAAACAAAAATAAATAAAATAATAACTACCACTCCAAAGCAAAAAAATAATATTTATTTCATGGAGCTCGTGCATGTTGATTAATTTGCTTAATGACTTGACTAGCCAACAAATCAAAATATATGCGTAACATATTGAAGCGGGGCCGCCCAGTACCAAACATATAGGACCTATGCCTTATATTAATTTAAATATCTACATAGTTTAAAACTATCAAAGTACACCAAAAAATAATTAAACACCTTTGTAGAAACAGATAAAAATATGTTATACATATGGCTTCATAAAATATCATGACATAATCATCACTATCAGCCACGAGTCATTACTAAGCTTTCCTAAAATATTTCTCGACTACAAAAACAGTAACAAAAGAAGCACAAAGATATCCACAGGAACAAACAACACCGTTTGATCAAATATTAGGCCAACTAGTATTATTGGCAATGTTATTCCCTTGTATTACAGCAAATAATGTTATCAAGGTTAGAAAAGCAAAAGGTTAAATACAAATAATTACAAATATATTTTACTTAACTGACTGCCTCGGTGGCTTAGTAACTACCTCGATGGCATAGTTGTACTACGGTACAATAGGGAATATGCATGTAATTTTTTAAAATTTTTAATCAATTCTGTATATTATTACATTATCGAAAAAAAAATACCGGGTATATCAAGACTGCTACCGAAAACGAAGCCGGGTGGTAGTTTTAGTGACTACAACACAATGCAACTAAAATTTTCGCAAAAAAAAGCGACATTTTTTTTAAGATTTTTAAATATCGTAATTTTTGGGTGGTAAATCCATAGTTTTTGCTAAAATAATAATTTAAACTCTTTTATACCTTAGAGTCCTTATAAATAAGAGGGTATACAATATTATTTTAGGAAAAAATAATTTACCATCCAAATACGACCATAGGAAAAAATAACAAAAAAAAAAATTCGTCGCTTTTTTTTTCAACATTTTCGTTGCAATGTGTCTGAAGTCACTAAAACTATCACCCGGCTTCGTTTTCGGTAGCAGTCTTGAGATACCCTGTATAAGTCTTTGAAAATATCAATCAAAAAAGTACACAAAAATTATCAAAACTGCTATCCAGTTTCGAAGCATTTAAACGCCATGTTGGCGCGAACTCACTGTGGACGTCAGAGGGCACGATATGAACAACGTAGTATTTGGATTAAGTTTCTTTCATGAATTGCTACAGAACTGTATTTCGTGACAAAATAATCCATTTTATTTAATAGTATACAGAAAGCACAAATAACTCCTAAACAAACGTAAAACAATACACTCAACAAGCTAAAACTTCATAAGAACGTGCCCATTGCCGTCACTTTCCTTTTCAAGCAATAGATCGCGTTTCGGAAAAAATGCGCGGCAAATTTTAAATGTCATTTTTTAAGTATTTATTTTACCGATTTAGAGTTGATAAATTTAAAAATATATTTAAGTATATTAATAATAAAGATTACAAAAAAATGTTTTTGACTTATTTTGAAGTCTGGTACATATTCCCTATTACAACTTTGAGGTCTCGGGTTCGGATTCCGGGTCGGGCAAAGTATTTTTTTTATTGCGGATCTGGCCAAAACTTAGTTATCCTGGTAGCTCCTCTGCCTATCCATTCTAGGAAAAAGGCGTAGTTTATGTATGTATGTTATGTTTTTATAAGAATTATTATGAGTGTTCAATAGTCATCAGGTTTAGCAGCATTGTGCCCTAAAGCACGACATACTTCTATGGGTCGCTGTGGAAGTATTTTGCAATTAATAAATAATTTAACAATATTATAATAGCTAAAAGATTGGTGAGGTGCTACCTCACCAATTATAATTTGGAATGTAGAGACTTAGGATTATATGGCCTAACCATTTTAATCGTACTCTCGACTTTAGAGTAGGTCCGTGCACTGCAGTGGAAATATATAGGCTGTCAAAGTAAGTACCAATAAGAAGCCAAATAACTAAAAAAAAAACAATTCAAATATTAATTCTCAATCTAATTTATAAAAATCTTGGAAATTACTTCATAATTCCACCTAAAAAGATTGATATTGTAAATTCATCCAGAAATAGAAGTTTCGCCGACGTCGTCTCGTCTAAAAGGATTTTTTCATGAACAACAAAAGAATAAAGTTCATTTATATTACGGTCAGCTTTCACCATTTGAAAGTACATTTCGCTTAAGCCCCTTCATCAATTTTATTGTTTTTTTTACCGAAATCCATAAGGTTAATTAAGTTCTGATGTTTATAGGTCATGAGGCTTAATTATATTACATTATAATATACATATGTTTTAATTATTTAAAGAAGTGGAAATACATTTTAATTTAAAAATCATTGCCAAATTACACTTTTCAATAATACTTGGCAAAATAATGATGGAAGAGACAAATTTGCCTGCTTGAAAAATACCGGGTATCTCAAGACTGCTACCGAAAACGAAGCCGGGTGGTAGTTTTAGTGGCTACAAACAAAATGCTATTAAAAATTTCGCATAGAAACGCGACAATTATTTTTATGATTTTTTAAATATCGTCATTTTTGGGTGGTATATCCATAGTTTTTTGCTAAAATAATAATTTAAACTCTTTTATACCTTAGAGTATTTATAAATAAAAGGGTATACACTATTATTTTAGGAAAAAATGTATTTACCGCCCAAATATGGCAATACGAAAAAATAACAAAAAAAAAATTGTCGCTTTTTTTTGCAACTTTTTCTGTTGCATTGTGTCTGAAGTCGCTTAAACTACCACTCGGCTTCGTTTTCGGTAGCAGTCTTGATATACCCGGTATAGTCTACTTTGATTTATAATTAAAACAAATTACGGAGTTCTTCGAATCAATAATAATTATTTAAACCCAGACAATTACATTACATTGCCATTCGTACTTACCTTATTGTTTATGTTTTGAGCTAAAATTACATACGTACACACATAAACTCACGCCTTTTTCCCAGAATTTGTAGGCAGAAGTGCCAGTACAACCACGTTTCGCCTTGTATGTTCTGTCCCACGATGTGATAGGGGGCGAGCCTATCGCTATATCGTGCACAAATTTCTAATTCCAGGCTGATAATGAAAAATCCAATATCACTTTGCCCGACCCAGGATTCGAATCGCAAACCACAGCTTCGTAACTGTACCGTAGGACAACTCTTCACCAAGGCAGTAGAGTTAAAATTTGTAATTTTTATTATTGCTATGTTTAAGATTGAAAGTCCTTTGGCTAGACAATAGACATGATGATGAGATAATAATAATTATGACTTCAGTCAACACAAAGAAGTAAAATTCAAACACAAAAAGCATCAGAATCACATTACAGACAAATTTTCATTCATTATTTGTAGCGATCACGCCACTCGTAAATCAAATACTGAGTTAAACAAAGCAAAATTAGCGTGAAACTTTTCAAAAGCTTCATTAATAAACTTCCCTAATTACTTTTCTTGCATAATATCTTTTGTTTGTATTAATTAAATTGAATACGTCTAACAGTTGTAAAATGAGAATATTTTGTTTGTTCCAGGTGTCAACACTAAGGATTTTATGGCTAAATTAGGGGAATATTTAATTTTAACAGCTTTCTCGCATAATTGTCGGCTGGAGAGGGCGTTTAAATGTTTAGGCACAAATTTAACAGAATTTCTGACCACATTAGACAGTGTTCATGACGTGTTGCACGATCAGGTAAGGCACGCCTTTGGTAACAGGCATTTGCGTCACCTGTGCTTTCATACATCCCTTCTCTGTATTAAGCTCTAAAGGTCCAACAATTCCATAGTTTCAAATTACAAACTTGAAATAGTAAATTGTACTATTAAATTCCAAGTATATAACTTCATTTTCCAATAAATCGGTAATTACGTGCTAACATTTTGATTCAGAATTAATTTGAAGATATCCGTTTTTTATGCTACCCAATTTAATTTTCTTCAATCTTTTCTTATTTTTATAATATAAAAAAGCGTCGACTTTAAATTTACATTTGAGATTTTCTTTAGTGAATATGACTCTTATTCACGAAAATATAACGTGTTAAATGAGGTTAGGAGGCTTAAATTTAAAAATTACTTTAGAAGTATTTAGAATATGTTTTTTGCAGGATACACCGCTAAAAGATGAAACAATGGAATACGAGGCTAATTTTGTGTGCACTACATCACAAGAGGGGAAGATCCAGCTTCACCTGACCACAGAAAGCGAACCAGTCGCGTATCTTTTTAGTGGGAAGCCTTAAAGCTATTGCGAAACGATTGTACGACACTCAGACGGACATAAGACTGATGAGCTATACAAATGATCCTAGGAGGTTTGGTAAGAATTTCGTCATTTTTAGTAACCCATTGTTGTTTAAAAGGAACAGTTAAGACGGATGATTATTATAATATACTAATATTATAAAATCCACAAATGAACAGTAACTTTTTCCGCTGCTTACTATCAAATAGTTGTGTAAATATAGTAATTGGAATGCTAAAATAATTTAATAAGATATTGGCTGTTATAGATCGGAATTTTTAATTTATTAAAGCCGTCTCATGATCATTATAATAAAATAAAAGTTAATCATGAAACACAAAGATTTGATAATCAATCATGAAGATTGTTAAAAATGCGCTCAGGGCTATATGAAAAGATTTTTAATATTCAATGTAATTTATTCTTCAGTCCATTAAAGTTAACTATCAAAAAAGAGCATCAATTAAAAAAGATCTCGTTTGAATAATTATTGAATATCCCCGGGCAACTTTATATCTCCCTTTATCTGCGGCATTTGGTCAAGAAGGTTTTGGTGGTTATAAGTGTAGGTATTAGAATAAGCACTCACTTCCAGGAACTAACTATTGTATATTTTGTAAATTAACAATTAATACATTCACAGACAGAGTAAAATTATAATTATGCGACTCGGAGCGAGATGTGCTCGTGACGAGAGATGGCAGACTGTCTTCTTTCATCCAATAAAACTGACCCTTTTATAGGACTACCCGAATGAGGATCGGTGGGGATAAATCTTCCAGAAAATATATTTAAGCCATAAAATAGGGTCTATCCTTTCAACTAAAATAAGGTCGGCCCAAACATCTGGGCTATTGTCCAAACAGAAAGGTTTACCAACATGTGTACTATTGTCTAAAAAACATAAATTTGTTGCAAAGGATTACCGCCACTAAAGAACTTACTATAATAATACAGTTTTATTGCCCCGGCATGAACGGGTCATTACAATTAGGAAACAATAATTTAGAACAGCATCTTTTTAACTAATATATACAATAAGGTACACAAAAATTCTTACTTAAATAAACGACTCGCAGATGTTTATGGTTAAAACATCTGCAGCATATTTTAAATGAAATGCGTGTTTAAATAATGTTCAAATTACAACTAATAAGCGTGTTATTTTAAAAGCTAAATATAAGTGGCGTATTGCAACCGCTTTAAAAGCTATATCTAAGTGGCGTATTGCAACCGCCACAAGGTTTTAATTTAGATGTCAAAATTTAATTTCAATTTCATAACTGTTTGAAAGATGTTGATCTTATCTTAAATATGAAGTCATCTAAATGTTATTTGATTTGAAGCGGGCATAAGCATACCTATTAAATTTTATTCAGGGACTAAATTTGAAAAAAGTAATCTTCATCCAGATGATTTATTATTGTAGCAGTTCGTAAATACATATAAAGAATTCCCAGTAATTGGACTCAATAAAATGGCAGACTTTTCTCATTCATCCTTATTTACAATAGTAAAATGCGAATATCTTATCTCCACATAGCCTTTAAATGATATGATCGCATAATTCTAGGTTATGAGGTCGTAGATTTGACGACAGATGCTTATTTTAAGTCGTTCGGTATTCTTAATATTAATTTGCATGAGAGAATCTAAATTATAAAGTATATGAGGGGTAAAGGATTTAAAGATACTGCGGTAACTGAAATAATACGCAATCTAGATCCAATTATAGTCGACCTGTGTAAGCTGGATTAAGATTATACAAACTCGTATCTAGAGCTAGTAATGCTAAATACAAATAGAAAAATATATTAAAAGTTAAAGTTACTGGGAAAAATAAAATGGCAATTGTGGACGACAATACGAAGGTCAAATGTTTTATATTATTGATATAATTAAATTATTGCAGTCATTCTTCTCTGCAAAGTACGGAAACCCTTCACTCAAATAATTTAGCTCGTCTCTATATTTTTCTTTGTGATGTTTTAAAGCTGTTTAATTCCATTACGGTCAATAATTAGAGACTCTTTGTTAGTAATATGTATGCATAAATTATCTTTTATTAAAACAGATTCACTTTTAAGTGACAGTGTCTATAAAGTACGGAATGTAAAGCAATTCAGTAGTTAAATATGGTTATCCACCAAAGTACCAATATAGCACGGAAAGCCTTTAAAAATTTTTTTAGATCCTGGACTTACGTTAATGAAGAAATTACAATTTCCAATCGTACGCAAATCGTTGCCCAAGTTTCTAATGATCCTGATAATTTTAGGTATGAAATAAACGCAGTCCCACTACACCAGAAGTCCAAAGCAGATAGTTGCGAAGTGGTCAACGAGGCCGCCTCAATTGCATCGTCAAGTAAAGTGACAGATCTCAAGATCGGAGTGGCGAGTTTCTGCAAAGCGTTTCCCTGGCATTTCGTCACTGATAAGCGATTGGAACTTGTTCAGTTGGGTGAGTTTATTTTATAATTTAATTACTTGTGTTTCTGGTGTTTTTTATGTCTCATTTTCGATGTTAAGTATAATGAACGAGCAAGCAATTCAAACTGCCTATAACGGTATAGAAAAGAAGTGGCAGCTCATGAACATCTCCAATTGTTAGATTTTGAAGAATTTGTCAAATTGTCAGTTTAGCAGTTTAAGAACCTAAAGTTTTCCTTATAATAATTAGTAATATTAGCTGATGGCATAACATTGTCTCTCATAACACAATTGATTTCTCCCATCGCTTCAAGTAGGCTAAGAAAAGTTATATTTAGCCTATGAAGAAATAAATCACGTTAACATACGCGTACAGTAATAAACACGAATTATCACGGAATAGGAGGAAACAGACACTCTTTTATATTCCCTTCTTTCGTACCTATCAATCATTTCGTATTCATTACTTCTGATTCCGGATGCTTTTTATGCTACATCAGATATAAATGTAACATTCTGTTGATACGACTTTCGTGAAACCTGGCTTATTTTAATGAGCCAAGCTGATTTTTTTTCTTTGTGTTTTTTGAAGTTCCAAGTCCTTCAACTGTGATCAAACGATATATTGCTGATTACTCTTTGAACCCATAATTTCAAATTCAATGTTTTGATAGCATCATCCATAACCATAGTACGTCTACTGCTTTTTACACTTTATTTGTATTTAAATCGGTATAATTGTAAAAATAACTATTAATAGAATTATTTCATAAAAAATAATGTTAAGTATTAGCGGTATAATCTCCTTGCTTATAAATACAATATTTAACTTTCGAAATAAACCACAAAACTAAATTACGGAATAACGCGGTTTATACGACACAAAGTTAATTTGCCTGCAAGCTTACGTCTGCGAATAGAATCCCGAATCTAGTACTTAAGTCTCCAAAGCTATTCCCGTTTGACCCAGAAAAGCTGGTATTGAGGAAAAGAGCTAGTTTTAGAATAACAAATAAGATGGACTGGGGTCTTTTAAAAAATCTTTGCGGAATTTATTTTAACTTTGTGTGATTCTAAGTTGTATTTAAAAAAAAATTGTAGCTTCCGAGTAAGATATTCCAGTTGTTTTAAGAAGATTGTTAATTTTTAAAAATGGGGTTTTGGTCAATGTTATTGATTAAGTGTGTGTTGAAAAACTTCCTTCTATAAAATATTAATCCTTAGAAATTGCGAAACCGTCTCAAAACATATTTCAAATCACAAGAATAAAAACACTTTGAATAAAGGTAATTTTCAATGTCATAAAATTTCAATCCAATTCAAATTTAAGTATTGTAGATTTTTCAACACACAACCCCAATCTTTGATATTTATGATGCAATAAGAACCCTATATGCGTTGGCTGTTTTAACTATCAACTAAAAGGGTCCAGCCGAAGGAATTACACCATTTAAAACACTCCATGTACTACTTTTCATAATTTATTCTAAATCCTCTTACGGTTCAATACATTTTACACTTTTATACAAATTGCCATACCTTCTATATTTTCTGATCCAATACTCAATCCAAAATATTAATTTTACAATCCTTGATCAAAATATTTATCCATTTTCCAAATCTCTCCCCAGAATACCATTACAGATGTCACCTCTATATTTTCTAAAGTCACTTGACATCTCATATATTTTTAAAGTTTACATCTAAACCCTACACAACGTAGAATACCAAGAATACCGAATCAAGACAAGAACAATATGACCTTACCTTTTTTTATTGTTGTGAATGGTGAGACGAGCTTGTCATTCGTCTGATGGTAAGCGATACGACCGCTCATGGAAAGTAGCAAACCAAACAATACTTTGAATTACAAAGCAATGCTTAAAATTCCACTGCACTCATCATCCTGGGACATAAGATGTTAAGTCTCAATATGTCCAGTAGTTACTTTGACTACAATATGCTTCAATCCGAAACACAACGGTACATGAACACTACTTTTTGGCGAGAGAAACAGACATTGCAGTGTAACTACCCGCGCGGCCTATATATGAGAGACCTACCACCAGTAAACCTTAAGTAAGCTACATTCAAGTTTGCTATCTTTTACATTTATGGTAACATACCAAGCAATCGTGAAATTATTATGTATCCTAAAATGGCTCGCGATAATAAAAACGACATCCAATCAGTTTGTTCTGTTTACCCCGCGATCACTTAGCACCTATTTCCAAAGGCCATATTCTTAAATTTACGGCTCACTCAGCGGTAAGCCATAATTATTTAGTACACCTACATTTTATCACCTACTTAGTTATAGCTCCTTAAAAAAAGCAACATATTTTTTTTCAGGTGGATAATTATTTAAGTTCTCGCCTTGAATTATTAAATAGTGATGGCTGATGCAATCACAACCCAATGCTACAAAATTGAGTTACTAGATATAAAAATTAACAAAACTTTTGGTTTCATTAAATTATACCTTCTTCTACTACTTAGGCGCTATCGCGGCCGTGCCTGGGTTCCTTCCGCTTTCAAAATATGATATTGAATTTATGAATACAAAATCTACAAAAGTTTCACACTACTAATTTTTGTATAAAAACAAGAAGTTCAAGCGACGTCCAATTAAATACGTTTTAATCTCTGATTTGATCTTTTGTAAACTACATCGATTATTTCAAATGGCTGGACTTGATGAACGATTTCACGTATATTTGTATATATACACATATAATATATATATATATATATATATATATATACGTTATTTAACAAAAAATCCCTTTGATATTCCAATGCATGCTTGAATATATGAGGAAGTGTGTCTCTTCTTTCTCACAACTTTCTACTAGATAACAAAAATATTGCAATGGATCAAAGGAAAGTGATAGCAAGTGACCTGAATTTCTAGGATTATTATTCTTCTCGATGTAGACTATCTTTCATCATGAATATTTATGCCAAAAAGAATATAACTTAAAAATAAATTGTTTTGTTTAAAAATGGAAAGGGCTAAACTAGACACTTAATAGATTGTATGATATGCACTCGTAAAGTATTTATTAAATATACCTTTACGATAGAACAATATTAACTAAATTCCAAATTCCAAACCACAATTTAAAACCATAGTAATAAATATAATATTTTAAAAATAATTTGATAAATTACAAGTATCCCAATAATATCTTTTGTCTCCATTCAAGTCAAATAATAACGTTAAAATAAATGTCATTAAATTCGAAGCTAATGTAAAATGGTGATTATCGGCGATATTACGAGCTCTTATTTCTTAGACCTTCGGTTGCCCTCGACCATTCGTTTTAATGACGGTAAGGGCAAAGGGAAATTCGTTTTGAAATTTCACCTTCGGTAAATTTGCGCTCTGTGTAGACATTCTGTGTGGCAATTTAATTTTAATGGTGGTTTTTATTGAAGATTGACTTGATTTGTTTTGGGATGTTAGGAAATTTATGAGATTTATTTTTTTATGTTGCACACATAACTACATCGACGATGTAGTTAAATGATAAATGTCAGTAAATTGTCGTGAAAAACCAAAACACTCTCTAATAATCTCTGAATAAGCATACAACACAAACGTTTTTTATTTTTTTATTTTTACAAAAATCTTGCTGATGGATGGTTTTTAAATATGTACTAAATATGAGAAGGTTACTCAATTTGTTTGTATTTTTGTATATCTTTATAGATCGATTTTTCCCTCACCTTCTGTTTAACATTTTCCCCTTTTTAGTTCGGTATGGTTAACCAATACTAAGTTTACCGACCTAAAATAATTAAACGGTTTCTAGAAAAACACTCGCCATGGGTACAAGGGCGTTATTAAGTTTTGTCTTCGTAAACAGTCACTATGAAACGGTATTTAAGATTTTGTTAAAAAATAAATATGCTGTAGAAATCTTAATTTATTTAAATCGACACTGATTTGTAACCTACAAAACATCTTCATTTACAAGATGCTACAAATGAATGCGCCATCATATAACACCGCCATCTAGCGGCGAGAATTTAAACGTATAAATCTTGGAAGCGGAATACTCCGCTCGAGATCCTTGCATTATTTATACCATACGTTTAGGTACGCTTGAAATGTATTGAGATTGGATTTGAATTGTAAATACGTAAGAATTGGAATGTAAATATGTTATTTACATATCTGCAGTACATTGCAGGCTTTCTAAAGTATTGAAATATTGATTATAGAATGAGATCAGCGATGGAAATTATTTATTTATTTATTAATTATTTTTACAATTTTGTATCAAGAGGTCTGTCAGTGTTGATAGAATTTTCTTTTTTTCTCTATTTAACTGCAATAAGTCCATTCTTAAACCAGGCTTTATATTAATAATCAATTAATTTTACATCGTTTTTGCCCCTCATTTCGATCAATAAATATCAAATCTGCTTAAAGTAAAAAAAAAAATACGAGTGTATAAACTTTACCGAACTTATTTGTGGAAAATATATGTAAAGTTGTGCGATACCTAATAGTATAGCCTCGCTACTCCAGTCAAGACTCAGTATGAATGAGCACGCTCGTCTGAGGCGATACCACTGTCTTACAAAAGATCGACGTGAAATGACAGTTTTGTCGTCGCATTTCGTTTGTTAAAGAGATTGCGATCCCGCAATCTATCCCCTATCCTCTTATCGTGCTTTTTCCTCTATGATCCAAGCGTTATGTATGTTCATGGGTGGCAGTGATCAATTACCATAAGATGATCTGTTTATCTGTTGTGGTCGTATTGAATGTCCAGGGTATATCAAGACTGCTACCGAAAGCCGGGTGGTAGTTTTAGTGACTTCAGACACAATGCAACTAAGTTTTGTGCAAAAATTTGTGACGATTTTTTTTTGTTAACATTTTTCTATCATCGTATTAGGATGGTAAATACATAGCTTTTTCTTAAATAATAGTGTACATACTTTATTTTTAAAGACGCATGTATAGTATCCAAGGTTTTAAACTATTATTTTAGAAAAACTATGTATTTACCACCTAAACCCAACGATATTTAAAAAATAATAAAAAAAATGTCGCGTTTCTTACCGACATTTTTAGTTGTATTGTGTTTGTAGTCACTCAAACTACCACCCAGCTTCGTTTTCGGTAGCACTCTTGATATACCCGGTATATATTTCTTTATTTCAAAATTTACAGCAATGTATACAAGTCCTTTTAGCCAATCCTTAACTATTACAAAACATACATATGTTCGAATTTTATTCAATCATAAATTGATTAGTTACGTTTACAACATCAAAATCATTCAAAATTTTTCTACTGTACTACATATCCTATTGAATATTAAAAAACCAATAGATATCTAACTGATAAAAGCCTTATCTAGGCTGCATTGCACTTGCCATCAATTCCACTATTGTCCCTTGTTCATGTCAATACGAAAATCTGAACCGAAAACAGAGTGTTACATTTTCCAGCATAATTAGACCAACTCACTAAACTCGGTACGTATTCTCGACGCGTAACGTAGATATATTGCGACCAATTTTTTCAAACGTTACGAATGTTCCGCCATTTGCCGAAACGCGATAAAATTAATGGTGGCGTTCATTTTTTTTCGGTCCATTTGCATACATCACTGTATATTACGAAAACCGTTTGATTTTGTTAGGCTAAAAAAATCGGTCATATGCATTTTAAACGAGAAAGTTGTAAGTTCTGTATTTTTATTAGAATGCTATAAGAGTGTGTCTATGGATTGATTTTTATCAGTATATTTCTTCCTATAATTATTTATCTATACTGATATTATACGATAAAACCGACCGTAACTTTCAAAATACTAAGAGGATGTATCGCGACCTAAAACCACACCGCAAGAACATTCAATACCAGAAAATTTAAACGATATCTAAAGACAGCATAACGGAATATTAATTGTCCGTAGAATAATATTCCTTGCGTAAAATTAATATATTATGTTATCGATTTACGGCGTTTTTCGAGATTAACTTCGACATTAATATAAAATTACCGATAATCGATAAATGATTGTTTCGTAGTCGGCCTACATGCCTTCAGCCAAACCAAAAATCCTGGTCTTGCTTTTCCTAGTCCACAAGTCTATTCCTAGGCTTATATCGGTAATATTATAAAAAAAATGTAATTTATCAAGAATAAAGAAAGAAACAAATTACAACTCCCAAGGGACATTCCTTCGCTTAATTTGAGATTAAAGAAGAAAAAATTACATCACAATAATAATTTACCTTTAAATTAAACGAGAAAAGCGGAGTCGTTAAATTGCCTCCAAGCTATTACAGAAGGAATACCGTCATACTATCCCATCCTATTAAACGGATAATGTTTTGTGTATTTTATTGCTTTGTTTTATGTAATTATTATTTGGTAGCTATATACAGGGTATCTCAAGACTGCTACCGAAAATGAAGCCGGGTGGTAGTTTTAGTGGCTACAAACACAATGCAATTAAAAATTTCGCATAGAAACGCGACAATTATTTTTTATGATTTTTAAATATCGTCAATTTTGGGTGGTAAATCCAAATATTTTTGCTAAAATAATAATTTAAACTCTTTTATACCTTAGAGTATTTATAAATAAAAGGATATACACTATTATTTTAGGAAAAAATGTATTTACCACCCAAATATGGCCATAGGAAAAAAATAACAAAAAAAAATTGTCGCTTTTTTTTGCAACTTTTTCTGTTGCATTGTGTCTGAAGTCGCTTAAACTATCACCCGGCTTCGTTTTCGGTAGCAGTCTTGATATACCCGGTATAGACGGTGTTGATGACAAATTCTGATAAGTAATTGGGATAAGATAAAAATGTCATGAAATGGAGTACAATGAAATTCTTCGGATAAAATATACAGGCTGATATTGACATATTGTATTTAATTTAAACCACATGTTCCTAGCCCCCATAGGTAATATTGTACAAAGTTTGATCAAAAACTGCTTGGTAGTTTTGTAAAAAATCTCGTTTGGTAAAATACTCGTATCTATATGGGATGTCCAAAAATCGTGTAAACAAAATAACAATTTTTGTCAAAAATTCTGTTTATATTTTTTCAAATTATGTACAATGTTCCCTGGGGTAATGAGTAACATATAGGTTAAATTAAGTACAATTTGTCAATATCACCCTGTATATACACGGCTCACACTCAGATCTCACACTTAGTTCTCGTATTAACGCGTTAAGAGAACTTGGTATCGTAAAGTGGTTTGTTAGATTTACGCGAATGTTAACAATTGAAATAAAAAAACTATTAATCCTTCCACACCGTCATCACGAAAACTGTAAATGAAACTAAACGCCGGGAGGTTAAAAAAAGTATAAATTCAACCAAATCCGAGATAAAATCCGGAACAACCGTTTTATTTCAATTTGTATCACTGAAATCAGGCCACCAACAGACCACTTTTGAAAACCTTAAGGGAGACCTATGTGGACTACCTTTGGCCGAAGAGAGAGAGCGAGAGAGAGAGAAGCACATTGTTGGCTTCTTTCATAATATACATACATAAAATCACGATTTTTCCCAGAAGGGGTAGGCAGAGGTGCCACCAGGACACCTACATTTCACCTTGTATGTTGCGTTTCACGATGGGACGGGGGGAGCCTATCGCCATATCGGGCACAAATTCCTGAGTCCAGGCTGATAATTAATAGAAAAATCCACCATCACTTTTCCCGACCCGGATTCGAACCCGAGACCTCAGCTTAATAATCGTTCCGTAGAACAACTACGCAATCGAGGAAGTCGAGGCTTCTTTCAATATTGGAATTAGACATGAAACAATTTTTTATAAGTAGCATTTGAAGAGCCATCAGTTAAAACGAATGACACACAAGTTATTAATAATGCATATTCTTTCACGTCCGCCCCTGCTTTTGAAGGTTCATTAGTGTTCTGGCTTGACCTGGATAATTCCGTTGTTATTAATGAACGTGATGATAGAATGAAAGTAAAAAAATGCCGAGGTCAACGGGCATCGCTTAATCAAACTTTATTTGGAATAGGATATTTTCAAATTAGGCGGTTGATAAAAAAATATGATTCCTAGTAAATCAATACCTCAACAAAGATGGATAAAATGCTTGTATATATACACATATTTAAATATACTCTCAGTTATCACGTATAAAGTCCTGATCATAGTAGCATATTAAGGCTTGTGTCATGGGTATCAAAAACTAAAACAGACTTTTTGATTCCACGGCAACTAGGAATAGAAAATATATTATTGGGATAAACAAACATTTGTCTATACGTCGATAGAACCTGCGGAGTTCTGTTTTCAAGTCAGCTCTAAACCAACTACACTAACGTGACTATTTAAATGATAAATATCGATAAGTGTATTAAACAGTTTGCTTCCTAAAAGCATCTACACAAAAAAATTAACGTTAATCTGACAAATAGTTTAAAGATCAAAAGGCAATACTTCTCCACTAAACTTAGATACCAACGCTTGAGGATTGGTCCATGTAAAATAATTTAATTCTTAACTCTTTAAACTATTTAGTGCATTAAACAATGCGTTATAATGTTCTCTGTTAGTATATCTAAAGTATGCAAAATTAACAAACTCATTATAAGCCAACGTGGTGCCCCTTAGGTAAAAATAATCTCTTTACATCTGAATGTAATATTTTTATTATAGAAATGTGTGACCATTAATTCATTACAAGTCGTTTTTTTACACTAGACTAAAGTTTAAAATGTAGCTTAGGGTAATAGTGGTACATTTTAGAACAATATATGGTGGAAACATGTTTTTTTACCGCATAAGTTTGGAAAACAAGCAAACAGATCACCTGTAATCTCACTCACCGATCAATATGCGACAGCAAAGCTGTCATTTTACGTTGATGTTCTATCAGACAGTGGTACAGCTCCGGAAGAGCTTGCCTATACATGCTAGACAAACTAGCGGCCCGCCTGATGGTAAGCGGCTACCGCTGCTCATGGACCTCCGTAGTGCCAGGGGACCAGCACAACAAAGTCGCTGCCTACCTCGAGGAGAGTACTCTCCTTAAACCCCGTTTGAAGAAGGACAGGTCACAGCGCTGAGGAAACACCGATGCAGGGAGTTCATTCCAGAGCTTACACGTACGTGGTAGGAAATAACGCTGGAAACGTACCGTTCGGGAGCGGTACGCCTCCAGGTGGTGGGGATGAACTCTACTGCGGAAACGTGTGGTGCAATGGTACATAAGCGACGGTGGTACCATCTCAAACAACTCTTCGGAGCATTCCCCATGGAACAAACAGAGAGATCCAAAGTCTCTCCGCAGTCCTAACGGTTCCAATGTGTCCGTGAGATCGGGATCATTGACTATTCAACAAGCTCGTTGCTGCAAGGAGTCAAGTGGGTCTAGCTGGTATTTTGGGGCACCTGCCCAGAGGTGAGAGCAGTACTCCACGTGGGGCCGGGTTTGCGCTTTGTAAAGCGTCAATCTATGACCCGACGTAAAGTACCGCTTGGCTCTGTTTAGGATTCCCAACTTCTTGCTCGCCAGTTTGGCTTTGTCCTCCAAATGACTCCTAAATTCGACCTTGCTTGATATTTCGATGCCAAGGATTCCAATACTCTCGGATCCTTGGAGAGTAACTCCTTGGAATTGCGGCGCCATGACAAAGGGGTCCTTCTTCGCAGTGAACACGCAAACTTGTGTCTTCGAAGGGTTAAATTGAACTAGGTTCAATTCACCCCATTCGGAGGCCCGCCCCAGAGAGCTCTCGACTTCAGACATAAGTTGAAACCGTCTTTCCATAATGGAATCCCGAGAGTGGCTCCGTTGGCCGATGTACCGCGCGTCACTCGTACTATCAACAATAGACAACATGTCATTTATATGCAGGATAAAGAGTGTCGGCGATAGCACCGAGCCTTGTGGAACACCAGCATTAATGGTCTTGGTCTCGGAGCAACAGCCGTCCACTACGACTTTTATGCTCCGACCATCCAAAAAGCAGGCGATCCATTTGCAGAGCCCCTCAGGAATTCCATACGCAGGTAGCTTCGCCAGAAGGGCGCGATGCCACACTCGGTCGAACGCCTTCGCAATGTCAAGGCCGACTGCAATCGCCTCACCCCCCACTCTCCAAAGCCTCCGCCCAATGGTGCGTGAGGTACACAAGAAGATCACCAGCTGAGCGACCGTGACGGAAACCGTACTGGCGGTCACTAATCAACTGGTGATCCTCAAGATATCTCAGGAGCTGAGTGTTTGTAACTCGCTCCAAGACCTTGGAGAGTAGGGATGTGACAGCAATCGGCCTGTAACTCGAAGGGTCCGAACGGTCACCCTTTTTGGGGACAGGGTGTACATTGGCGACCTTCCACGAAGCCGGAACCCGATTGGCTTTATGGGAAAGACGGTAAAGGCGCCTGAGCACGGGTGTCAACTCAGGGGCGCACGTTTTAAGAAGACTGACAACAGCGTGACTCTACCACTTCCAGAAATAGATCATCGATACAATTCTGCCAGTCTGAGCGAAACATTATAGATCCAATTTAAACCCAAAACCCAATACACTAACTTCAGTTACTATAACAAGTCTCCTTTATGAACAGTGTCCGATATTCCAATGAATGCGAATTTCCTACATCAGTTTTATAGTTTGATAAACACCTACATTTTCATTAACGCGGAGTTACGCATACATTATTTAAAATACCTGTAAAGTGCTAGTCACACCCACAGGGGCGCGCCGATGTAATGAAACTTTTACTATTCATAATAAACTATGATGTCAGACGTGCAATTTGTTTTTACTGTCTCATATCGTTGGGTAAATATGCTAACATGCGAATTAACATGAAATTGTTTGAGGTATATTTTTGTTGCACTATATGGCCACTATAATATGAATATATTACAGCCTCCGTGGCGCAGACGGATAGAAGCCACCCGCGAAACGAGAGGCCGCGGGTTTGATCCCCGCACCGAGAGAAATTTTTGTGCGGCCCACAAATATTTCTTTCGGGTCTGGGTGTTTGTGAGACCGAAAAGTCTCTCGTAGTTCAGGAACTATGAGAGATCCATCCATCTTACCATCTTACCGTAGGGTCAGGACTATGTATGTGACTGTTGGGTGTTATTTATTTATTTATTATTATATTATGGCGCAAGTACTTTCAATCGTACTATCGATTGTAGAGGAACCCGTGCCCTGCAGTGGGAAGTATATGGGCTGATACAGATATTTTGATTGCACTGAATTGCGAGACGAGCGTGCTATTACGATTGCTCATGAACAACAGCAAAACCAAACAACAACTTTTATTACAAAGCGATGCTTAAGGCATACGATGTTGAGTCTCAATAAAAGTTAAAATTGAAAGTTAAAATTGGAGTTCCGCAGGGTTCCATTCTGGGCCCCTTTTTATTCCTAGTCTACATAAATGATCTTCCTTGCATGGTTCAGAAGTGGTCAGACATAGTTTTATTCGCTGACGACACCTCTATAATATTTAAAGTTAATCGGAAAGACGATAATCTAGATGCACCTAACAATATTCTTAATTTAATTTCGGATTGGTTTTTTGCTAATAATCTACTATTAAATGCTAGTAAGACTAAATGCGTCCGTTTTGCTTTACCGAACGTGGCAAGCGTAAATACGCGTATCGAATTAATAAATAAATAATAATAATAAATTTAGCTAATTCCACAATTTTTCTAGGGATCACTCTAGATAAAAAATTACAATGGGGTCCACAAATTGAGAGATTATCAGCTAAACTTAGCAGCGCAGCGTTCGCGGTCCGAAAAATAAGACAACTAACTGACGTTGCAACGGCTAGATTGGTATATTTTGCTTATTTTCATAGTATAATGTCGTACGGCATTATTTTGTGGGGATCAGCGGCTGACATTGAGTCCATATTCATATTACAAAAAAGAGCAGTCCGCGCTATTTATAATCTAGGGAGCCGCGATTCTTTCCGATCTGTTTTTAAAGAAAGCAATATACTAACCGTGTCATCTGAATACATCTTTCAGAATATAATGCACGTTCGTAAAAATATTAATAAGTTTTATAAGGTCAGTGACACCCACACTATTAATACGCGGAATAAAAATAAACTAGCAATACCCTTGTTTAGACTAGAAAAGTCAAAAAAATCTTTCTTGGGTAGTTGTATTAATTTTTATAATAAACTTCCCAATAGGATAACGCAGCTACCGGACAAACTATTTAGGGCCCATATTAAAAACAATCTTATGGCTAGGGGTTATTATAATATTAAGGAATATATTGAGGATAAAAAAGCCTGGCATTAGGTGTTCTCTTGCACATTGCGACCTCCTGGGGCCCTGCACTATTCACTCATTACATTCTCTAATTTAAATAATTAAAAATTTTAAACTTAAAAGTAAATCAATATACAATTAAATTAATCAATTAAATTATAACTATATATATATATATATATATATATATATATATATAATGATTAATTAATACCAATTAAAATCATATGACGACCGACCGAGAAAACAAATAAAAATAATAATATGGCAAATCTTTGTAAGACAAGTCACAAATATTTATTTTGTAAATTGACCAAAACCAAGACCGCTGAGTTTGACTCGCTGGATCTATTCAGGACTGGGTCGCGTCGCGTAGTTCCAGTGGTAGTGTAAGCCCACTGAGTTTGTTTCGCCGGGTCTTCTCAGGAAGGGCCGCGTTGGATCCGGTGGTAACTATAAACCACTACGCACCGTTGTAATGATATTCATGGTCCACTAATTAATTTAATTTGACTAACATACATATTGTATTTCTTTGAAAATAAATTACCATAAAGACATAACTAATACTTTAAATAAAATAAGAATAAAAAGTAAACAAATAAATAAAAGTAATTCTAAATAAAAATAAAATTAATTTAAAATAAATAAATTACATAAATAAATTAATTAAACCAAGAAATTAAAATAAGTAATACTAAGTATAAGAAATATATTGTTTATAGAGATTAAGTTATATGTGTATTGACTTGTCATAAGAGCTTTTAAATTGCCTACGTGACCAATAAATACATTTCATTTCAAATACATTTCATTTCATTTCAATATGTCCAGTATTTACTCTGGTATCCTTCAAAACGAAACACGACGGTGTATTTTTATTGCTGTTTGGCGGAAGAAAAAAACATTGCGGTGTTTTCTTACTAGATGGCGTCTCACATATGAAAGACCTACCACCAGTGTATGTTTAGGTGTCAAAGTAATTTGAAAAACTTAGATAAGTAATTGTCAAGCGATAGCCGAAGCAGATGTAGTCTAGTTAATACTCTTGATATACTGAAATCCAGAGTAGGACATTCAAAACCAAAGCCCACATGTTTGACTTCTTGAAGTTACGTATGCGAAGGAATGTGCCTTGTTTAAGCCCGGATAGTTCAAATATCTGTACAGTCAGCAACATAAGTCGCTACACATTCACGAGATTTGGAATTGTCTTATCATCCAAAATAATAATTATTTTCAAAATGGTATGGCACTTCTCGGCATAGATGACTTTACTTGGTTATATTTTACGACTACAGAGTAGTACGTACAAATTTTAACTCATAAAAAGGTTATCATAAAATGTGACTTATGTCGCTGACTGTACATGAATTTCCAAGCTATATGAATTTCACCAATGTGCACTGAACTCGCATTGTCCACTGAGATAAAACAGCTCAACTGTAAGGGTGTTTCACTTCATGCATAAATTAAAGTGTGGTCATGCTATGATATAATAAAGTGGGTGAAGGTCTGAGGTGAAAGTCTTAGTCTTGCTTTGTCCTCTTAATACATGCTCTCATACATCTCCCTGAATAAATATTATTCATAATAAGTGTTCTCGTGCGCACAGATTCAAATCCCGGGGCATTTTTCTTTCACACTTTTGTATTGATAGTCACAACGCACTATATCCGTGAAGGAAAATATCGTAAGGAAACCATTATACCGTAGTGATTTGTAACAAGATAGTATGTAAAGTCCGCCAAACCACTCTAGGCCAGTGTGGCGGACTATATGGCCTAACCTCTCTCAATCGTACTCTCGATTGTAGAGGAGGCTCGTGCCCTACTGTCGGATGTATATGGGCCGATACAGTACAAAATACTAACGTTTCTAGACGGTAACATTTAATTTCTTTAAGGCGGCCGGAGTTTTGATATTATAATTAGTAGTTTTTTTCACAGGGGCCGGATTTATGCGTCTCTTTGGTACCCACCTGGCCTCCCACGGATCGTCTTTGGGTACATACTTCAGGCTGCTGCGTCCGAGGGGGGTCCCGCTGGACTTTCGCGAGATCCTGAAACGTGTCAACACGCCGTTCATGTTCTGCCTCAAGATGCCCGGATCCACTTCTTTGGCTGAGGTGAGTCTAGTTATTAGGCAAATATTTTTCTGTGAATAATTGTGAAATGTGAACTAAGACTTATGTGCGAAATAATCATCTTAATTATTTTATCTATTATAAAGAAAAATAGTTACTCTAGGTAAAAATTGTACATAATATAATATTTTCATTAACGTTTTTTCCTACAATAAGGCTATTGCTGACGGGCAGCCTTCAAAGATGAAATGAAAGTAGAATGCATCTTCTAACTGGGACCTTTAAAAAAATATGAATAAACATAAAAAAATCTTGTATAACGACCATTATCCAACATCAAAGAACTTAAAATAAATAGGTTTAACAACGCAGAAAGCAAGAGGCGAATTCTCAAAGTGTTAAGTACATACCCGACATCTGTGAAACAAAGCCATTGCACCTTGTTAATTAATGCACAAAGCTCGGAAAAATCCTCTTTTTTTTCCAAAAACACAAACGGCCGAGATCCCGGTATTTCCCGGGATGATTAAGGGATAAAACAAAGGGGATGGGTCCCAGAAAATGGGCAAGATTTAAGAATAACATTGGCTTTGAGATGGATTTAATTCTCTGACTACGAAGTCAGTTGTGTTTTGATATTCCATCATCACTTGAAAGATGAATTCTTTAAGGCTTTTCAATTGTTGTTTGAGTATTACTAATACAGAGTAGTGGAATAATAAAATATTAATTTACAACATGAGAAAAATAAGGAAATGCATTTTTATAAATAAATAAATAAATACAACCAACAGTCACATACATAATCCTGATCCCACACTAAGATTGGATTTTGTGGGCCGTGGGTATCAGTAACTACGAGAGACTTTTCGGTCTCACAAATACCCACTATCCAGACCCGAGACAAATATTTGTGGGCCTCACAAACATTTGTGTCGGTGCGGAAATCGAACCCGCAGCCTGTCGTTTCACAGCCGGCGTTTAACCAACTGCGCCACGGAGGCTATCATAGTCATATTATATATCATACAATCTTAATGACGAAATAAAAAAATCATAATCGCATAATTTGTACGATATTAAAATATTGGTTGAAGACTATCCAGCCTTCACATCTACCACTGCATCTCAGGTATCGAAAAATACACCGAAGCTCACCGGAAATGTCCCTTGTTTCAAACTCGCAACTCGTGGTCGCTCTAATATGTGATCGGCCGCCTGGGTAGGTACCACCGCAATGTCTATTTCTCCCGCCAAATAGTAGTGTAAATGCACTGTTGTGTTTCAGTTTGAAGGACATACTAGCCAGAGTAACTACTGGACATATTGCGTCTTAACATCTCATGTCTCAGGATGACGAGCGCAGTGGAGTACCAACCATTGCTATGTGATTAAAAGTGTTGTTTGGTTTGCTACTGTTCATGAGCGGTCGTATCGCTTACCATCAGAAGAACGAAATGCTCGTCTTGCCGTTCATTGCATTAAAAAAAACTACAACAGACGATTAAGGGACGTCCTGTGTCGAACGAATTTGTTACTACAGGATTTCACTTGACGTTAAAAGGGGCTGTTTGAAAGGAAGGAAATTAAAAGGCAATATTATGTCAGGCGCGAAATACGAGCCAGAAATATTGTGTACAGAAGGATAAAACTTTTATCTAGGAAAATATTTTTGTGAAGGATTTACTGAGTTTTAATACTTTAATAAAGGATTTTAAAATCAAACTATTTTTTGGTCAGTTGTATTGATACTGAATAATATATTAATTCCTTGGCCATCCATGGGCCTCCCATGTTCAGTGGACTTTCTGTTGACGAAGAAAGGAAGAAGAGGAAAAAAAAAATCTGTTTTCGTTTGCAACTGCTTTGCAGTAGGGTACAATAGACACACATTAAGATGGTCTTGTGTTGTAGCTATCATAAACCACGTAAAACATTTCGAACCAAAACACACAAAAAAAAATATGCGGGTATCAAACCCGCAGTCTATTGTTTCACATCCTCTCACTCAACGAAGCAAGACTCGAAACCCTACCGAAAACCATCAAAGTCATTAAATAAATTATTCTCCTACCCCGAATAATTTAAGCGATTATTTTAATACAACGATGGTATAAGGCTATTTCGACAGTACTTTCGGTACATTTGCCTGTCAGAATGTAATCTGGGAGCAAAAATAGCATAATCTGTTTTAATCTTCTATCCTCTCGAGGAATATTTTCAACGTTGTTACGAGGATCATCAACGCTCAACACGCTTATTGTACATCGCTTATAAGCTTGTTGGAATGGTGATGTATTTTTATGACGTATTTCGTAGTAATGGAACATTATTAAATAAATAGTTAATAACTACACCCAACAGATATATATATATATATATATACAGGGTATATCAAGACTGCTACCGAAAACGAAGCTGGGTGGTAGTTTTAGTGACATCAGACACAATGTAACTAAATTTTTGCAAAAAATTGTGATGAATTTTTTTTGTAATTTTTTTTCTATCGTCGTATTAGGATGGTAAATACATCGTTTTTTCTTAAATAATAGTGTACACACTTTTATTTTAAAAAACGCTATGGTATGCAAGGCTTTAAATTATTATTTTAGCAAAAACTATGGAAATTGTCGCGTTTCTTACCGAAATTTTTAGCTGCATTGTGTTGTAGTCACTAAAACTACCACCCGGCTTCGTTTTCGGCATCACTCTTGATATACCCGGTATATTGTCCTGACCCCACACTAAGATCGAGTATTGTGTCATGGGCATCAGAAACTGCATGATTTTTAGGTCTCACAAACAGGTATTTGGTCACAGGACCCGAAACAAATACCTGTGAAACACAAATATTCAAAAATGCAATATCCTTTTGCCCGACCCGGGAATAGAAAACCGATATCTCAGCTTTGCAATCATACCCAAAATATACATTAAATAAGACATACTTTTATTTATCACAAAAAGGCCAAACCATAAAGCAGTTAATTTAGTGAAGGTGATTTTGGATTTGAAGATCTAACATACTAAGTTACATTTTTTAAGGATAAACGAGTAAAAGGTTCCGGGGAAGTGCGTGCCTACATACAAAAGATACAATGGTAAAGCTATCAAAGTAACACAAATAATAAAGTAACCAGACACATAAAAAAAACAACCTATTACCAAATATATATAACAAATCAAAGGGGATATATCTTGACAATGCTAAATACCGTAGCTACTGAATGCCACTCAATATATCTGATCGCTATACTGTCACGCCTGACCCAATCTCTCTGACACTTGGATTAAGAATACAACATTGATGTATAGACAGGACTAGTAGGCTTTGGCATTCGACCAAATTGGATGTTCGGTTATTGATACAATTTTTACTTCAGTTGCTTCAGTTTTCATGGTTTATAGTAAAAAAAAAGAGTATTATTAGCGAGAGGTACCCAAAGTAACATTATGTTATCTTTTCCGAAATGGAACGCACGGGTTTTTGCAACATGGTATGTGGTGGTCCCTATTCGAAAAGATACGTATATTCTTTGAAAAGAGTTACATTAAATATAATTATAAGCAATCATAAAAAGAGTAGGTAGGTAAAAATTTGATATAGTTCGTATAAAATAATTCTTTGTCAGCAGGGGTTATTACTGCAGATTTAAAGTCAGTACTTTAAATACCATTAAATACCAACCTGTGTCAGTACACAGGTTGGTTTGTGCCAATTATTATTATTCAATTTTATGCAAAATGTATATTTTTCTTCCCAAACAGCAGTGTAAATGTACGGTTTAATTTCAGCTAGAAGGACATTGTAGCCAGAGTACTGGACATATTTAAACTTAACATAATTATCATGTCTCAGGATGGCGAGCGCGATGGATTTTCAAGCATTGCTTTTGAATTCATGGAGTTGTTTGGTTTTGCTACTGTCCATTAAATATTATATCCATTAGGCCAATATTATACTAGTCTTGCAATGCATTGAAATAAAATCAAACCGTTATTACTTAATAATCACTGTCGCAACGAAAATAACTCTATGTGCAGCAACATGGAAGATTATTTTACCATTTAGTTGCAACCCATTCCAAACTAGAACTGTATTCTCCGCAACACTACCAAGAAAAAGCATTCTCCCAACCGAGTCCCAAAAGCCTTTTTTATCTTTATCAAAACAAAAAGAACGCCTAATATACAGGGTATATCAAGACTGCTACCGAAAACGAAGCCGGGTGGTAGTTTAAGCGACTTCAGACACAATGCAACAGAAAAAGTTGCAAAAAAAAAGCGACAATTTTTTTTTAAATTTTTTTTCCTATGTCCATATTTGGGTGGTAAATACATTTTTTCCTAAAATAATTGTGTATACCCTTTTATTTATAAATAATCTAAGGTATAAAAGTGTTTAAATTATTATTTTAGCAAAAACTATGGATTTACCACCCAAAAATGACGATATTTAAAAAATCATAAAAAATAATTGTTGCGTTTCTTTTCGAAATTTTTGGTTGCATTGTGTTTGTAGTCACTAAAACTACCACCCGGCTTCGTTTTCGGTAGCAGTCTTGAGATACCCGGTATATACGTTAGCTTTGTATTTTTTAACAAAAAGCAAGACACAAGGTAAAGAAAACCTTGCAAATGCCATCTATTGTTGTTAAGTTTAAAGTTATAGTCGGTGCATCATGTTGAAACGCTCTCAGTGCGACCCAGTTTCAAAGCTGCAGTATTTTTAGGCCGCCTGCGGATCTAGCCAAAACCTAGATAGCTTGATGACCTGAACGGCTTTTGGGGAGTCAGTGGAATGACTTCCATTTGGCAAGGTATTGACGACAGGAGAGATGGAATAATTTTGAATATCGATATGTTTATAGAGTAATTGTTGTATTTTATGGCTTCAAAACATTTCTAGACTGGACCAGTCCATAAATCCAGAATATTTAGACTTTTAGATTTTTATGCACTTTTTATTCTAGGGTGAATTCGATAAATCAACTTTTATATTATCTCTGTTTCTTTCTCTCTCTTCAACCAAAGAAAGTTCAATACTGAACTCCCTTTTTAACGCACATGGAAACAAATAAGATTATTGGACATAATTTTTTAAGATATTATATGTAATTCCATCATAAATGTCATTAAAGTATTTTTACAATATCAAATAACGGCGCGGTTATATAAAGTCTCTAATTGTAGTGTGAAATATGGCAACTGATACAAAATGAATCATGCATAGTTCATTGTCATCTTTAGACATAGACTAAAGAAATCAAGAGCAACCTGCATCGTTTTCCTGCAACTTTCACAACCCCGCGATATAACATAATATCATATTGTATATGGCCTAACCCGTCCCAATCATACTCTCGAGTTTAAAGGCCCGTACCCTGCAGTGGGACATGTTATACGATAATAAAGCTGACCTTACTAATACAAAATACTGATCTAGACTAAATCAAAATTTCAGGTAATGTAATGTAATGTCCGACTAACACACCCGTTAGCAACTGTCCAACTGTAAGCACAAGTTAGGAACAGGCCAATGTACGATTTAGCGGACTTTTAAATAATGAATGGCGTCGAGGTAGTTTTGCTAGCTTTGTTCCTAACTTTGCCTGTTGAGTCTAGAAAGGAAGAATTTACTGCATTTCGTTAGTTGGTTGGATAGTTTTGACTTTATGAGACAATTGATTGTGATACGATCATCATGAGATAGTGGCAATATTCCAGAGTAATCTACGCAATGGACTATATGGACTAATCACGCTCAATCGTGCTATCGCTTATGGAAGAGGCTCGTACCCTGCAGTGGGACGTACATTTATAGGCTAATACAATACAATACAAATCTACGCAATGCCAGTTTCAGTAGGTCAATGTCAAGATCGATGGGGATAAGGTTATTTCAGAAAAAAACTACCTGTATTTGAAGAGAGAGAGAGAATCTACGGTTCTCAAATAGGTGGATATATTATAGTTTGGCGACCTTTGACGTATGAGAGACCAAGCACAAGTAAAGTACTTTATTTAGAGAGCCTCTAAATACGAATACGGAGGTAAACCTTACATCAAAACCTCGGTTATGTAACCCTTTACGTGCTACACAACATGTATGTAAGGTTCGCACATTATGATCATAATTTGGAACATAACGCGTTACAAACAGACATTCATTTGAACTGCCTGGGGCTTTAACCTATCTACCACAACCTTTCATTTGTTATGTAGTGTCCTTAGCAGGCTTCATACACTTTCGTAAAGGAGCGTTTACAATTGTACTAAAACGGCCTAATATTTTGAACAGATTTCAAAATGTTACATGAAAAGAATATTCCTAAAGACTGAAATTGCAAGTATTTAAGGGCTAGGAACGAATTCTTAAAATGGAATAAATATTTACGGCATTACTTATAGAGAGTTTGTTAGCCTATTTCAGTTATCGAATTGTTCGTCCCTTTTGAACGACTTTTGAAATCAGTTTGAGCGAAAAAGACAAAAAAAATTGACAGCTTAAACAGGCTCAGGATTTTATTGTGTATGTATTTAATCAGATATCAAATATAAACTATCAGTATTGTAACACGAAACAGTAAGAGTATTTTTAGAGTAGGTATTAATCATTATTTTTTAGACTGACAGGAAAATATGCAGATATGATTTATTGCATTCAGATATATATCGGTCGAGATATAGTTATTTCGGGAAGAGATGATATAATGACGCCAGATCCGTCAAAACTAAAAGATAATCTTATTGATAATGATACTAATTTTAAACCTTATGTATTCTGGTCGCCAAATGATTTCATTTCTAGCCAAACAGCAGTGTAAATGCAATGTTGTGTTCCGGTTTGAAGAACATTGTAGCCAGAGTAACTACTCGACATATTGAAACTTAGCATCCTATGTCTCAGGATGGCGAGCGCAGTGGAGTCTCAAGCATTGTTTGTAATTCATGGTGTTGTTTAGTCTTCTTACTGTCCATGGCCGGTCGTAAGGCGATTGGCAAGCTCGTCTCGCCATTCATAGCAATAAAAAAAATATTCACGAGCGTGTCCCGCACGTTTCCTGTCCCATGTACAAGCTCCTTTAGACGCGTCAAACACTTTAGTGGCGTCTTTGTATTGTAGTGTTTGCCCAATACAACAACGTCCTGAATGGACAATAAACGAATTATTTAAGTCCAAATTTGTTTAGCTGTAATGTAATGTAAATATACTCTTGTCCGAATGATCCGTTTGTTTGCAATGTTCAAAGGATTTGTATTGGGTAATGTATTTGCATTTGTTGGATTAGATACAAATTTTGTTTTGTTGTGTTTGTATTGGTTTGGGTAATATTGAAATGAATAACTTCGAATTTGAGCGACTAAATTGATTTTATTTTAATATAAGGATTATGTTGTGATAAACTTGTAATGAAGCCCAACCCATTTTTTAGAAGTTGGCTTTGATTTAACAAAATATAATTTCATAAAACCGCGCATAGTTACATCGCGGCATGATTTTACGTAAGTATTCTGTTTACTTGAAATAACCTTCATCCTCCATGTAATTAAATTCAAAGAATACAGTGATCAATTCATTATTTTCAGAAATTGGATCCCAATCTCAAATTAAATGAGGCTTACGCAATATTTATTGTTACTTATTACTTATTTATTACTGATATCGGCTGCCTGTTAAAAAATGTTGTATAAACCATTAAAAAAATATGTGTATATTAAAAATCTAGAACAGTATTAGTAAAATTTTTACCAAATATGAAGAGTACTATATTATAAAAAGAAATATTCAGTTCCCTAATACTAAATGTATTTAGAATCCTTCTTACTCGCTTCGTTCTAGTTCTAGTTAAGTTTCCACGTATATATTACCATTATTACTCGTAGTAATAATTTTATGTGACGCCTCTGGCCTTTTAACTTTTATCAGGTGTTACTTACTGGGGAATGAGGATTATTATCTGAGCAAAATGTGTTTAATTCTCTGTTTATTTAAGTTTGTGTTTCTAGGATATTATATCCAAAGGGTGATAATTTATTTATATATTAAAATCTCCAACGAAGATAACTCATTAATATTACATGTAACTTAATATGTGTCCGTGCATCTTCAATAACAGGAGAGTACAGCTTGAAAAAGTCTATTAATGAGCTTACGCAGTTAAAATGATGTACATACTAAAATTAAAATTGTTAAAATGTTTGAATGTTGTACTATACGGCCTAAAAACTTTCAACTGTGCCATGCAATGGGACGTTGAAGAGCTAATACAGTACATTACTTTATAGAGAGAATTATTTTATTGTAGAACAATGCAATTTAACAGAAATATAACTATTAGTGCGATAAAAAATTAAACATCATAGAAATAACAGTAACTTTATTATGAAGTACCTGGATGACCGAGCTTTGCTCGGTATATATATTTTTTTATTGGTTAATTATACTTTTTAGAAATTATATTGAAATACGACTTATATACTTACTGATGAAATGATGATTTCATCATTCATATTTATGAATAATATTTTTCGATCTTACCGTCATATTAATAATAAAATATGAACTGATTATTTAAATAATTGCAATCCATTGCATCCCAGTTAGTATTTTTGAAATAAGTCTTTACTGTGAAATTTGAGAAATCAGACCAATTTGATGACGATGTTCTTCTAAGTGTTCTTGTGACGAGTTGTGGCTTCGTCAAGTTAGATTGTTTATAAGTGTTGTTTTTTCAAAATCGTTGAGGCATTTTAAGTTTAAAAGGCACAAATAATATAAATAAGCAATTAATTTTCTTGGTGTAACGTCAAACTAAACACTCATTGGCACAGAACAGATGAATATAGTTAGAAGGGAAATAAAAGCGTTTGACGCGTCGCAAGGTGGTGCATAAAAAGCATCACTGCCGCGGAACGAATGGGTTGTCAAATTAGTCGCTGTCGAAATGCCTTGGAGAGAGGTGCTCCGGCGAAATAGAGTAAAAATGCAGATTTATGCTATTTTATCTCGCAGTTCCAATATTAAAGCATCAAATATCAATAGAGGAGGAATTTCATACCAATATTCAAGCAAAATTTATTGATTTTCACCTTTATTTTCAAAAATTGCAGTTTTTAATTACGACATTTTGAAGAATTCGATAATATGATAGACGACAAATCAAAAATATACATTGCTGATTACGTGTACATACAATGCTCGCGAATGCCAAGTTCCCACGCAATGCATACGACTCATTTTTGTTATGTCAACAGCGAAAATTGGCACATGTCACGTAGTGTTGTAGTCTTGTACATAGTAACTATATCGATATAGTTATAGATTTCGTATACTCGTTAATCAGTTTTTAGTAATTTTGATGCATTGTAGTAGTATTCATCATTGTGGTAACGTTTGATAACGTTAACGACCTATCCTTATGTTCTAATTTCATACCTTTGCCAACATGAGAACAACATATTTTAGTGTCTGAATCATTGACTTATATTCTACCGATAGACGAGGCGCGTCATAGAAACTATTTGTCCCGTATTTGTCAAAAGCTCAGTAGCGACATCTAGTACGTTTACTTGAATATTACAAATTATGATCAAAGATTATTAGACAGACAAGACAGTTCATGTCAATAATAGCTTTGCCTAAGATACTGCCTATGTATAAATACCGTCATAGCAATAATATATTTGCAATGTTTTTTTTTTATTTACGTGAATAATTAATGGAAATGATGTAAATGAAATTAAATACTCTTACAAGTGTACAAGTCTGTCAAGCAGTCAATCAGTGTACAATCAGTCTGACATTATTATAATAACATTTATGAATTTTTAACAAGCCGATACAAAAATGACTACCGCATTTGGAATATCTGAAATCTTCGTGTCGAAAATAAATTGAACAAATATAGGTATAGTCGGGAAGTTAAAAATGTAAAAATTAAACTAAATTCGCGATAAAATCCGTAAATAATAGTTTTATTTCAAATATAGGTATGTTCTAATGGCAGCCACTTATATCCATTCCAATAATTGTGGACAAATATTATAGAGATCTCCTTTTTTCGTAACCGACGCGGAAGAATATAAAACAATATTAAATGGTATTAGTCTTCAATAACAATGGGTTCGAATAGTCCATTAAGTAATTCATATTAAGAAATGGGGTCTAAATACTATCCACTGTTTCAAAATATACATACAACACACATATTTTGAGTTAATAATTAACAACATATGATTAAAATAAAATACTGAAATCAATTTGCAACTACATCCTTCCTACATATTTGTATTTGTAATGTATTCGAATAGTTTATGCCTATTTGGTCCACTGATATGAATGTCCCTTGAATAATCTATATCTTATATAGTTCGTCTCTCTCACTCGACGGGCAATTTTTATGCGCGGAAATGAGATACACGATTAAGGAGCTCACCTTGTATTTTAACGAGCTCTAAAATATATTTAATCCATTAATAAATAAAAGATCTGTATTATCGGCATTATTCTGCAATATTATATAACTTACGTTGTATTCTTTAATTATATTGTAACTTAAGAAAATTTCGCTGTCGGTTTGACGGGGAAAAGTCAAAATAAATTACTTATAAATATAAACAAAGAGGCGTACTATTGCGCGGCCGTCACGCGGCAGACTGATTCGTGTGCGGTGCATGCACCGCACTTGGGTGGGACACGTTTGTTACAAAGAACGTCTTATCTAGTGTAACATTGATATCGATGGTCTGAATATACTTTATAATATATTAACTTATTCATTCATACGTTTCCAAGAGTGAGTCGATAAAGGCAATAGGAAGAGACAACTGGATTCCTACAAAATCCAGTACGATTTGTTCTAAGTATTCATTTTCGTGAAAAGGAAGACAATAAAAAAATCTGTATCATAAGAAATATACAAACCAAAAATAATTACGTGCAACGCTTATAGAAAACTGTATCATGCCGATGAAATAATTAAATATTGTATGAAAAATCAAAACCACTGAATCTATTAACGTAAAAAAATCGTAATTTGGTTATAATAAATGCTTATATGTGCCTTTCCAATAATAAAAATGTTAATACCTCACACACGGATGAAAATCTTAAAAATACTGTACATATGGATTTGTAAAATAGTATACAAATTAAAATTAATTTTCAATACTAGTCTCATTTATTTTCCGTCTATTGACATAATACTAATTAAATAACTGTATCAGAAAAAAACTATTAAGCATATCGATAAAATAAATTCCGGTCTTATAACAAAGGCATAATTCCATAATTTTATCGATACTTTAAATAGACTATTGCAAGCTTTATGTATTGAATTTGTTGAGGTTTTGTGTTCCGAATACGACGACGCTGGTTTTCATACAATTTGACGGCTATTGCCTTTCTAACCATATTCAACTGTTCTGTGCTCATTGGCTTAGTGCTGCATAACAACGCCATCTGCTGGAATAGCTTTAACACTAAGTGTTGTATTTCTTGTTATTCGTTTTTTTACCATCTCATTTGGTCTTTGATTGATAGCTGTTACTGCAAACCTCTTTGCACTTCATGCCCCAGCTCTCTAGCGACTTGAACGCTATAGTTGCTCATAATTAAAAAAAAAAATAGTATTATTATTCGCCAATAGATGTCAGGAAGAGTAATATATTCAGTAAACATTTCTTATTTTAACATTTTCTAAAAATAAATCCTAGCTAGATCGATTTATCGCCCCCGAAACCTGCTCTATAAAAAGTTTCATGAAAATCGTTGGAGCCGTTTCCGAGATTCAGATTATATATTAATATACAAGATTTTCCTCGTTTAAAAATATAAGATATACTTTATAGGAATTTGTAGGTCACTACTTTGATTGACCTAAATCATTTATTCTCATTTTCTGTGATTTTAATATGCTGTTTCGTCGATACATATTGTTATTTTATTTTAATAGCGCGATGACCATTCCATTTGCGTAAATAACCGATACGACTACTCATGGACAGTAACAAAACTAAATACCTCGTCAAGAACATATTTTTTTTCACCAACTTACCGTACGTAATTTTTATAGCAATTGCATAGTATAATAGAAAAACATCTTATCAATAAATTACCTATAAATTACTAAATATCAATTACTAATTATCAATAAATTACTAAAACGGCGAAGGAAAACATCATGAGGAAACCTGCATACCGTAGCGATTCATAAGAATTTCTATGGTATGTAAGTCCACCAACCCGCATTAGGCCAGCGTGGTGGACTATATGGCCTAACCACTCTCAATCGTACTCTCGATTGTAGAGGAGGCCCGTGCCCTGCAGTGGGACGTATATGGGCTGATAAAGATAAAGATAAAAAAAATAAATTACCATTTTTATATTTCAACAAAATTAGTTTTCATGTTTTCTATAAATATTTTAAAAACCACTATAAAACATGCTGTCCGACCTGCGTCAAATCAGACCGCCGCAAGGCCTTCGAGAGGGAGGACGTATCGCTCGTCGCTCCGACCTGGCTGCAGTCGATTTTTGCCGTGCGTAGTAAAACTAGCCACGCGCGGACTGCGATTGCCACATCTTAGTACTTTGGTAGTAAAATATTTAATTTTTTTATTACCTACAATGATTTTGTAGTGAGTATAAATTATGTTTCAGATAATATAATGGCATGTAATTCCGAGGCTAAATTATGTTATGTATTGTAAAATAAAATTAAATATATTTCGTAATTGTAAGGGGTTGTAAGGCCCCTAACTCTATTCATGTGTTCTAACACGAAATGATTAATAAAACGTCCGTAGTGTCTACTGATTGAACAGTGATTTGAATGCAACATAATAATGTAATAATAACGAAAATATGATTAGTATCTAATTTGTATTGTTCATTGCTTGCACTGTAAACAACTGCACAAATCACTGCTGCAAGTGCGTGGTGGCCTGTTGGTAAACGGACTAGACGCGACTGCCATGTTCACGGTGGTCGCGGGTTCGAATCCCAGGACACACCTCTGACTTTTCGGAGTCATGTGTGTATTGATAGTCAATCACCACGCACTAAAACGGTGAAGGAAAACATCGTGAAGAAACCTGCATACCATAGCGATTTATAAAATTTCTATGGTATGTAAGTCCGCCAACCCGCACTAGGCCAGCGTGGTGGACTATATGGCCTAACCACTCCCAATCGTACTCTCGATTGTAGAGTAGGCCCGTGCCCTGCAGTGGGGCGTATATGGGCTGATACAGATTGCTTGCACTGTAATATTTGTCTACTTATAATGCAAATAAAATATTTTTATGATATTATATTACCAATATATAAATCATAAGTTACATTTCAATTGAATATTAGAATTTTGAAGCGCATAGATCAAAGTTGGTTGAGCTGACTGTATAGCGAGCCGAGGCGGCAGCTCTACGCACACAGCTTTGGTCGCTTATGTGTGCGTGAAATTAACGAAGAAATACCTATAGTCGACTTTGCGCGCAAGGTGTAAACGCTCGTAAATAATAATTACTTATATACATTCTTAAACTATAGTAGATTTCTTATAAGGTAATACTAATAAGTTATATTTACCGAATAACTATTGAAAACAATAAGAAAGAAGACGTGGAAGGGAAATATTTACTATTATTTTGATTCAGACTATTTTAAATACCAAAGCGACGTTAAACCGTCCTTAAAATTTTAATGCGAGAGATAGTGATATCAGCCCAGTCAAATAGGTTCCTTTAGGCTGTAAAATATTGTCAGTACCTACCCTAAATACAATCACATATACTTGGATACATAAGTTTACATCTAAATTCCCGATGGGACGGGCAAATGTGAAATTAGTTACATCTACATTTCACTGATCTTATTGCCATCCCAAGTGAAATAGGGCGAGATTATCACCATACTAGGATTTTTTTCTGAAATTTGAGTTCAATGATTTAAGCCTAAGCTATTGATATAAAAACTAAGGAAAGACCCTTCAGTACATTTGTATATTTTGCAAAAGGACGACCGTGAAAATGGCGTTAAAATAAATATTAATTTAACTTAATTCAATAGCTCTCGTCTAAAGGGTGCCAAAAAATCCTATCTTCAGTTTTATTAAAAGTTTCTGTCATAATACAAGCAAGAATTTTCAAAATCATTTCAGTAACGCTCCACTAGAGATGAACTGGAGCGCGCGCACCACTTATGTCAGAACACTTTACGTACTTTTCGCCCCGTCCATATATTTATGTTAATGGCCTAAATAAAAAATCCTAGCATCGATAAACACTCCGAGTTTTAAAGTCAACCAAACAAACAAACATGGAAATAAAAACGTTTGTAAAGCAAAAAGCGATTCAATTTAACACCTTTTCATAGTACACACGATCTGTCAAAGGTAAATATCGAGTACGCAGAGCCAATATACGGGAACTGTTTTTTCTATTGACCTAACGGGAACTATGTCACGCGACACGAGTGTCGCGTGACGTGTCGTCACTTTGTTGAGAGGACATGAGGTGATGAAATTATCGTGTTTGTTGTGTTATTTATGATTTTATTGCATTTATGTTTAATAATTTAATTTACGTTAGGTATATGTTTAGGTGTGGAGATCTTTGGGGGAGGCCTATGTTCAGCAGTCGATTTTCTGTGGCTGAGATGATTATAATGATGATAGGTTTAAAGAAGATAATATCCTTTAAAAATAGACGTGATCTGTTTTCAATTAGTTGGAAAGATACAATCAACACAAGAATCGATTTAATTACTTTCAGTTTAGACCATTAATTAATGCATTTCAATTTCATAATATTCATTGTTGATTGATGAAAAAACCTTTTCAAGCTTTGTATGCCTATTTGCAGGTTGCCTTTATTTTGTCTACTTTTTTATTTAAATTAATAGGCGAGAAGACAATGCCATTCGCCTGATGGTAAGCGATAAGACCACTCAACTACAGTAGAAAAACCAAACAACATCATAAAATATAACAAAGAAATGCTTATGCATTCCACTGCACTCACCATCTTGAGACATTAGATGTTATTTCAATATGTCCAGTAGTTACTTTGGCTACAATGTCCTTAAACCGAAACATAACAGTGCATTTACACTGCTGTTTGGCGGGAGAAATGGACATTTCGGCGGTACCCAGGCAGCCTCTAATATAAGAGAGATCTACCACAAGTACCTGCGATACCTACCAGCGATACAGTGTCCACTCAATTTGCAAAGTAATTACAAATTGGAGATTGCGGTGACTTTTTCAAAAACAAAAACTCATTTTTCCTTTAGAAAAAGGTTCTACCCACATAAAATTCGAGAAATCTCATCATAAAAAACATTTGAAACGTGGAAAAGACAATCCAGAGGGTAATAAAACCCGTATCAAATGAGCTCGTTAAGTTAGATTTGTAAGGGAATGTAAATAGACGTTTCAGTTGTTTGTCCGACCCTTAACTATGTTTGAGCAAGGAATTGAACCGGGCGCCGGGAAGATTCGGCTCAGGATTATTTTTGTCTGGGCTGTATTGTGTATGTTCTTTATTTTATTGTCATTATTGCTGAATTTGATTAGATAATGGGTTGTTTTAAAAGTTAGATGTTCTAATAGAATATTATGTATAAGTTGTTGAACAATAAACAAAGTAATTTAAGAGGGTATATGTATGTCATTAAAAAACGATGAGAACCCGAAAACAAGAGTATAGGCATTTTAAAATTTGACGCTCATGGATGCAAAAAGATAATCTATACATATACATATAAATAAAACTGAAGTGTCTGTTTTAAGGGTGAAAATAAAAAAAAAATCCAACTACATATCGTTATATACACGATACCTGTGCCGAAAAAGATATTTTAAACATTTTTGTCTGTCTGTCTGTCTGTCTGTTCGTTCCGGCTAATCTCTGAAATAGCTGGACCGATTTTGATGGGACTTTTTTTGTCAGGTAGCTGATATAACAAGGAGTAACTTAGGCTACATTTATTTTAGAAAAATAAAGTAATGTTGCAATGACCGCGCGCAGCTCACGCGCATGCCACCACTGGGCCGTCACGTCAGGCGCCTCCCACCAGTTCTCCCACCAACAAATCAATATCACATTTACAAAATATTGTATTTAAAGAAATTTTTCAATAAAGCTAATAAAAAAACTGAAAATAAATGTGTAACGGGAGTTTACCGCCGCTCGATAAGAGATGGGGCCACCGTAGAATTAGATCGCGCTATGGTTCCGTTACAAAGTTGATAATTAAAACAAAAATGCAAAAACAAAAAAAAAACTAAGTAAACTAAACTAAACACAACAGTGCATTTACGCAGTGTTGGTTCACGGGAGAAATAGACATTGCGGTGGTACCTACCCAGATGGCCTCTCACATATGAGAGACCTGCCACCAGTATTTATTCAGATATTCGATAAAAAATTGAAAGGTCAACGAAAAAGGTCAAGCGTATATTCCCCTATGGTGACAAGCGAAATTCACAAGCATAACAAAATTGACTACACAGTGCAGGGATTTGCGAGATAACTGCGTAGCCACTGATGCTCAATCGATTCGCCAAATATTTGCACAATCGACTGGCATTCGTCACGAATCTAGAGGCTACGGTATCACGTTCAAACCTATTGTTACATATATAACTACCCTAATAGCACTATTCAATGGAAGGCATTTTAGTATACATTGATGCAATTTTTCCTACAATAAAACATCAGCAGAGACAGAAGCAATGAATGCAATAATATTTAAGGTAAAATTACACCGCAATATGGGAAACAAATTAATTACTAGCGAAATCAATTGGAATAATTACGCAAATTGGATTCCAGGAATTGAATTCTGGGTGTCGAAATTCATACGCGTACGCTACAAATAAATAGAGCTTATTCAAATTATAAAGTGTACCTTTTAAATAAATTTCAGAGCCAATAGGGCTTAAAGGAACTGAATGCTTCGGAATCGATTGCAGACACAAGCCTCTTCTACAATCGAGAATACGATTAAGAGAGGTTAGGCCATATTATACCAGTGTCCAGTGTAAATCATGCTGGCTAGTGTAGCTTGGCTGAATTTACATAGCATAGATATTCTTAAAAATTGCCATGGCATGCAAGTTTATTCACGATGTTTCGTTCACCGTTGTGTGCGTGATTCCATTATCACTACATACATACGCATGGCACCGAAAAGTCAGAGATGTGCCTTGGGATTTGAGCCCGTGATCGCCGTGAGCTGGTTCAATAATAACACCGCTCTTAGGAGAATCAGTTGTCACTCAAGTCAAATATGTATTTTTAAGGGCCCATTGACTCATAATAAATGCGATTAAATTATAGTCAGAAATTAAAATTAATTTTTCGTCATGACATAATTTATATTTGTAAAATTTATATTTTACCTTGAATTTACTACAAATATAAATTATGTAATGACGAAAAAAAAACAAATAATAAAAAGAAAAATAACGATAATGATGGATTACCTTCAAGTATTTTCGTACAAAAAATAAAACGAAATTAAGAAGCCGACTTGTTAACTGTTCTATACTTACTTGAAGTTTAACACCGAAATTCGAGCTAAACACGAAACGTCGAGATTTCGCCAGAGTTAGCTGCAGAAGTTGGTCTAATGAGGCATTGTTAACCAAATTAAACATTCCACGAAAGTTTACCGTGAATAATGAATTACGAACAATCAGTAAAATGAGAAGGTACAATACAAACGATTAGGAGTTCTATTTAACTTTAGAAATGCCAGTTATGAAGAAGTGGATTTCGATAGGCAATGGCAGTATAACCTGTTTTTAAGGGCAATCGTGGATAATGATCAAGCCATTTTATTGGAAAGCAATAACCGCGTATAATAACTTACGGCTTTTTAATAGACATTTTTAAAACTTATTATCTCCAAAAAAGAAGAGGAGGTTCTCAATACATCGGAATCTTTTTTTTTTTGTGTATCTACACTGATTACTCAAAAAGCAAGAACTGTTTTTTAAAGGGTAGATTTTACAGATTGTGCCCTAAGAAACTGGTGAAGATCCGATAAATATTTTCGGACGTAGAGACTAGAACTCCACAAAATTGAGTTGGATTCCAATGGTACTTTTTGCAGTAGGTTCAGGTTAAAATTAATTTTGGCTACCGAATGTATTGCATTCTTCCCTTAAATTGAATTCACACATCATTTTAAAGGACAAAATACTTGATAACTAAAACAGGTTTTAAAACAGTATGAATAAGACTGTTAAACTACCCCCATAACATAACCCCAATTGCTACTCCTGAAAGCAAGGATTGTTCACCGAGTTTCTGGGTATCTGAGAGTTATCTTCAACCCGCACCGAAGCTAATGGATAATAAAATGTATAGCAGTTGAAAATAAAGTTTAAAATAAAATACTAGCAAGATGCCTACTAGAAAATATCGTCAGGAAACTTGCATACCATAGCGATTTGTAAGAATTCCTATGGTATGTACAATCCGCCTACCCGCACTAGGCCAGCGTGGTGGACTATTTGTACCACCCACTTCAAATCTTACTCTCGATTATAGAAGAGGCCGTCCCCTGCAGTGGGATGTGGGACCTACTCCAAATTTTATAAGCCTATCCTTCTTTTAAGTGTAGTTCCATACCGAGCTTACATTTATGTGATCTGTACTCGCAATATTTTTTGAGATCTAATGCTTATATTCGGTTTCTAAATAGTAGTGCGTAATTCCTTAGACTTGTATATACTTATGAACTTTCTGCAGATGGCAATGATGATTACCGCCAAAAACCGTCGGAACATCAATATCTTGGAACATTTTACCGGCCAAAAGAAAGCCATTACAATTTGGTCGATGTTGCTGGTTTACGGCTTGGTCAAGATTCTCGCCGCTAGTTTAGCCCAAGCGATTAAGAGAAATCATAGAATTTTAGAAATGTAAAAGGTTTAAATAACTGAATGATAAAAATCGATGATATAAAAAGATATTTTACTTACCAGGCAAAATTATATAAATTGAGGAAAAAATATTTTTACTGTGTAAACTTTTTACCTTATATTGTTTTTTGTTCATAAAGATTGGAAATTGTAGTATGTGACAATACAAATACGTTTAGACCGCTGTCGCTCAATTTATGCCACATGTCATTTTTTCCCTTTTACCGAATTTGTCTTAGATATTTTATCTTCTAATACAGTGGCTGAAGCTTTGATTGGCAAGGCCAAGTCACGATTTTCATCTACTTTGTTCTGTGATAAGGCCGTAAAGGAAATATCAAAATTGATGCTAAAACAACTCAACGTTTTCGGCCTTTTCCTTGTATTTAAGGTTATTGTTTGAGTAAGCCATCTAATGTAACTTAAGAGATAATTCTAGTAACTACTAACATAGAGAGATAATAGTCTCCTAACGCCCAAGCACTTTGAAGTACCCTTAATCGAGATCATCGTAAGCATCCAATTGTTTTCGGGAAAGGACTTTGATTACCGGCCTATCAACTTTTGAAAAGACTTTTAAAAAGTCTATGTAACCAAGTTTTTGTATTACGTGTGGCCTTTTTTTTCTAATGGGTAAAATCCTCATTGGATACCCGATTATCTGGATAGACCGGGCACGCCGGACTTTTACTGGCTTAAAAACCCATGTCTCCATCTGCACTTTGGAGGATCTTTGGGACCTCAATACGAACACGCCAAAGGTCCCCCAGCGCTCGAGCTAAAAGCTCTCAACTACAAGAAACTCCGCAACAGTACTACGCAGAAGAAACAAGGCGATTTCTTCCACCACCGTTGCGTCTCCTTCTCCGAGCGGGATCGACTCTTTCGCGATCACGCTATTACGTGCGGCCTGCATCTAGCGGTTGATTTTTCATTTGAATTATATTTCAATTACCATTACATGCACTGTTGACATTTACGCGTGGACAATATAAAATTATAAAATAATGTCTGCAAAGACAAGCACAATATAATTCAGTAAATTGCACCCAATAGTCGCAAATAGTCCTAACTCTACACTAAAATTGAGTCTTGTGTCGTGGGTATTATAAACTACGAGAGACTTTTCCCCCTCACAAACATCCAGACGCGGAACAAATACGTGTGGTTCAACCAAATAGTTGTGTCGGTGCGGGAATCGAGCCCGCGGTCTTTCGTTTCATAGCTGGTGTCTTACCAACAGCACCACGGAGGTTGTAAATAGCATAAACCATTCCTTTATAATTCTATACGTAGAAAATAAGTATTTAATCTGTTATTTTTCCTATTTTATGGTGTACAATAAAGTATATATAAATAAAAATAAAATATTACGTAGTTTTTGTACAGCAAAATACATCAGACTTAGCAAGAATAAATAATGGAATTTCTTATAAAATACGAGTTGTTGTGTAAGCAGTTTAATGTATAGAATTAATCCGAGTTCCCAACTGATTTGCCTAATCTCTTCTACGGGACCTTTCATGCATGGCGTAATGTTTGTTTTAAATGCTTCAGTTGTTTCTGACCTGCTTACATTATAATTACCTGATAATGTAGTACCTAATGTTGTGGGGCTTGAAGAATATAGGGTAAAAAATATGAACGTAGGAGTGTGCCTGGCAGATATAAAAGAATGACTAGTTAACATAATTGAAAATAATAATTCAAAGCAAGCTGTTACAATGTTACACCATTATTATGAAAATGGAATTGAAAGTTAGTTCCATATTAAAATTAAATATTAATCGGGACTAGCTCTGGTTAAAATTTCGTTGTCAGTAAATGTGGGAAAAAATCCGTTCTGGGTTGAAATAAAACAAAGATTGGCTGAATTTTCTTATATAGAAAATATTTTTGTTTATTTCGTCTATAACTGCGTCTTCATTTATCATGCTTAACGTCTTCTATTCATCCTCTAACTTCTTTTTAGTACTTTCATTCGTTATTTGTTTTGAAAAATCACGTTCCATATCAGTCGGCCTTCTAACGTCTCATTATACTAATCTTTCATCATATTCGAATACTATTTACTAATTCTTCTATCATCATATCGTATCAGCCCATATATGTCCCACTGCAGGGCACGGGCCTACTCTACAATCGAAAGTACAATTGAGAGTGGTTTCTCTCCTATCAAATTCTTCTATCATATCTCTAAAATATTATATGGCTTAATAATTGAACTATATAATTTAAAACATTTGAGTATAAAACGTAATTTTGTGTTTACGTGCTCTATATAACTTCTAGTATGTTTTGTTGCCAAGATTTCTATAAAAATTCAAGCCATATGCTACACTGGGGGATGTAAATGAAAAATTCTCATTCCCAGTCTCTGAGCCAATAAACTTAAAAACAAATAAAATAAGTTAAGACTTTCCACACGTTCATCCCTCTCCATTAAATAACTTAAATCCCTGACCTCCAACTAGAACATTTTCCAACTCACTACTTTAAAACAACGTCGGAATATCACACACCGCTTTCAACTCCAAGGAGTAAATACAATAAATTTTATTTACACATCCGCTATGGTCTCTGAGGTGTTGTTATGTAGTAAATAGTAAATAAGAGGCACGGAAACTTGGCTACCGAACCTTACATTCTCACGCTCACGGCAGATGCGAAAGTTTTCTATTTATATTTTGCACTTACGTGAAGTTTGTATTGATGGATGCTCGGACCACTGGGGGTATCGGTCTTTTGTTAGATGTTTAGCTAGATGGACTTGAAAGGTAGTAGATGGTATGACAGGGAAAATGGGAATTGCTGGTTCAATCTCCGAATTTGTAAAGTATTATTTTATGCATGCAAAATTTCCAACTGAAATACACGCCTTCCTTCTTAGCCAAGTTACAAACGCTTTCAATCTATTCTCTTTCTAAGATCGTTATCGCCTTGACGTAAGCAATTACGTTTCATTTGCGCCAGTTAAATTGCATCATGGATAGTATTTGTATGGGAGTTAGCCAATGGCGTTGTACCACGTACAAACGTCATTGCTTACGTTAAGGCGTTTACGATTGTAGAAAAAAAAAATAGATTGGAAGTGCTTGTAACTTGGCTAAGGGGGCTGTAGAGAAAGGTTTATACAATGCTATACTCTGTTTGTTTAATTCTTATCTAAATATGACCATCATCTTCAGGAACAAGTGCACTACTAAACATAGACCTCGCCCTACATTTTTTTCAAAGAATTTGTTTTAATCAGCCTGCGACCAGTCTCCTAGTTTTCAACTCCTGCAACTTTTAAAATAACGATTATAAATTCTAATGGTCCACTTTTCTTAGTGACTATGCAAAAAAATACTTCAACAGTGGATATCCAGTGGCTAAATAGAGAAGGCAAAATGCCGACAGTTGTCGGTTAGAGCAGTTCTGTCGAGACAATTAACTGATAAGGGAGTGGTGATTTCAAAACGGATAGCGTCGGTAACCTCAAAATCGGATGCAAGTTGACTATTCGCCCGGTTCACGAGCATCGTAAACAAGATGCAAAGCACGGTATTATGTCAGGTAAAGCCGTGCCTCCGTGGCAGTCTAGCCGATAATGCTATAGTGTACTTATTTTGTCTGTTGTTTTTATATATAGTTTACGTTAGCCAAAATCTATGATCACAAATTTTGTAAATCCATCAACAATTTCGTAAGTTAGAAATATTTCAAATGTAAAAGTAGTAACAGAAAAAGTGAAATGAAAACACATTATTTTTAAATCAATTTTTCAATTCAATCAAATAAAATATTAGCCTAGCACTTAATCGTGGTAATCATGGAAAGTTGGTAGGTCTCTCATATGTGAGAGGATGCCTGTATAGGTACCACCACTATGTCTATTACTCCCGCCAAACAGCAGTATAAATGCACTGTTGTGTTCCGGTTTGAAGGATATAAGTAACCAGAAGAGAAGGAAACCAGAGTAACTACTGGACATATTGAGACTTAACATCTTATGTTGCAGGATGGCGAGCACATTAATATGCCATGCATTGCTTTGTAATTCCTGTTGTGTGGTTTTGCTACTGTCCATGAGTAGTTGTATTACTTACCATCAGATGAATGGTATATTCGCCTCGCCCTTTCTTGAAATATAAAAAATAAATTAAAGGCAACAGACTGAGTGAGGCGACTGAGGATATTTTGCGACTTCCTTAAAAATATATTTTGTGTTAGTATTATAAGTAATAATATTAAGCTAACAAATTTTGTTTTTATAGTAATACTAATGAGAGTTAGCGTTTTCAATAAACTGATAATGTAACTTCATAAAACTAGATATTAATAAATAAAAGGTTATCTTAATTTACATGTCAACTAAAAGAGTGGTAGCAACTATTACATTGCTGTGCTAGTACAAAAGAAAATCGCTTGCATTTAAAAACTTTTCTTATTTAATTGCACCCGATCGTCCCATTACTTAGTAAAATGAGTCCCAAGCCTCGGCAAGTGGAAGGAAACGTGATAAAGCGCTAATGACCCTCGCGGCATTAAACTCTTTTTAATTCATCGAAGGTTTTTTTTTATTCCGATGAACTTCGCGATGAGCGCGCCATTCGCGTGATGGTAAGCGATATTAACACTCATGGACTGTAGCAAACAAAATAACACCATGAGTTTCAAAGCGATGCTTGGCATTTCACTGCGCTCGCCATCCTGAGACATAAGATGTTAAGTCTCAATATGTCCAGTAGTTACTCTGGCTACAATGGCCTTCAAATCGAAACTCTCTGTATCACAATGGTGAGTACGATTGAGAGTGCTTAGGCTTTGTATTTCACTACGTTGGAAACACAACAAATCGAAATACAACAGTCTTTACACTGTTGTTTGGCGGAAAAAGTATACATTGGGGTACCTACCCGGGTGGCCTCTCATATATGAGGGACCTACCAGAAAATTTATTCAAAAAAAAAAGGTCATTTCAGTTCACCAGCTACTTGGTAATAAAAGCTGAATAATTTTGCTCAAATCCCTAGTGTTTTATTTAACACTGCGCGTGGATTTATATTTTGAGTGTACGTTTTAAAAGCGATAGCAATTTTAGAGTGGATTAAAAATAGAATGCTGTTAAAGTGTGTTTTATTTATGTTTTTTTGAGGTTTTAGATTTAAATATTTTATTTTATATAAAACTGCGTGGTAGCTGTCAATATTTTCAGGCTGGGTGCGGGTTCTCAACTCAGGGAACACTGACTTTTCGAATTTATTTGTTTATTGATAGTCAATCACCACGTAATATTACGTTGAAGGAAGTCCTTAATTATACTGTATTTTTAATTTCTAATTCATTATTTGCAAATACCAAACTAAAATCGTAGAACAATTCTTCATTCGCGTAATATATCGGGTATATCAAGGCTGCTACCGAAAACGAAGCCGGGTGGTAGTTTTAGTGACTAAAAACACAATGCAACTAAAAATTTCGCTAAGGAACGCGACAATTTTTATTTATAATTGTTCAAATATCGTCGAGTTGGGGTGGTAAATCCATGTTTTTTGCTAAAATAATAATTTAAAACCTTGCATACCATAGCGTCTTCAAAAATAAAACGGTGTACACTATTATTTAAGAAAAATCGATATATTTCCCATCCTAAAACGTCGATAGAAAAAAGTTACAAAAAAATTTCGTCACAAATTTTTGCACAAAATTTGTTTGCATTGTGTCTGAAGTCACTAAAACTACCTACCACCCGGCTTCGTTTTCGGTAGCAGACTTGATATACCCGGTATAAGGAGAATGCCCATTCATAGTAACGGTGAAAAATAATGTTGATCCTTATACCAATACTGCTTAAAGTTCATTATAGCATTTTTATGGTGTGTCCTTAAAAGTTATATTGTATTATCCCGAGCGACGGATTTGAAAATCATTTTCATCACATTTTACATCTTGTTCACAGAGCCGAAGATAAAAAAGATAATATCGGACTTCAAGTTAATTTCTCCAAGAACTCCGGGACAGAGTTGCAGTTATGTTTTCATTTAGTATAACAAAAAATCCCTTCACAGAAATGTAGGTTTCGTCATGACACAAAAACCACGCCCGCACGCACCGATACTAGGTTTTATAGTAAAATGGCCATTTTTCTTTAAACCAACACCTAAATGCAAATAATTTAATAACCGACAGTGAGTGAGTTAATTCTCGTGATATAAGTCGAAGTTTGCGTTTGTGTTGACAAACGCTCAGGGATATTTCTGAAAGTTTTATCAAGCTCGCAGTTAGCTGGCGGCTAAACAAGCATGATAAGGCATAGTTAGTCTTCGCTGACTTATCAGCTAAGCTTAAGCCCAGTTCGCTCGTATTCTGTGCTTCCTCTTTGATATTATGCTTAGTTTGTAATGTTATAGCTAGGCACAAAAGAGTCTGTTTTTAATGAGGGCGCTACTATCGAATTTAATATTAATATAGCAACCCAATATACTATGACGGAAAATGTTTAGATACCTGTTATTTTTATTTATTGTTGTTAATAGTTTCTTTGTTTATTTTAAATCATAAAACAAACGAAAACCGTATGAAAATGTATAGAAATACCTACGTATAAAATTATTCGACGATCACTATGACATTTTAACACTGTTGCCATATATATTTTTCTATAATGCAAATTGTCACCGTATCGTACTATTTTTTGCCAAGTTATATTATAATGAGAGAAAAAAGTGACACCTCAATAGCTCAGTTGTACTGCGGCACGAAACGTTGAGGTCCCGGGCTCGAATCCCGAGTGGGGCAAAGTGATATTGGATTTTCTATTCATCATCAGTCTGGAGTCAGAAATTTGTGATTGAAATGGCGATAGACTATGTATGTATGTATGTATATAGTCCCCTATCATTTCGCGGGAAGGAATGTGGGTGTCCTGGTAGTCCTGGTAAAGTATGAGATACATTATGAGTATGAGAAAATAATGCAGAATGGGAAGCGCAGTAATTAAAACAGAATATCAAGGCAAGCAAAATACGGTTTATTCGGGATCGCTCCCGTCAATTAAATCAAAAAATATATATCTTGAGTTTGGATTTACTGCTGAATTTGCTTTGAGCTATACTAATGGAGTCACTATTGCAGTTTTTCCACCATCGTGTATGGTGGTAGTATATCGAGGCGGAAACGAACAATCTGTTATCTATTTAATTATATCATAGTATTGGCAATACACAATTTTATCTGTTTTTACTGAATGGTCAATGTTATGAAAATATTTACTTTTCCATGACATTCGTCATATTAATTAAGTTAATTAGACAATATAATAAATTGTCGTACGTGCGTTTACGTTATCTAAATATAATGAACTCATTGCATTATAGACTCATGTTATTAATTAATATAGTGGGTGCAAATTATGTACATAGGCTTTGAACCGTGCGGGGCTTAACTCAATTTCTGGGACGGTGCAGTTCAATTTGTGTGATATTTTCAATTTATGCTTAAAATTTAATTTTCATTGAGTTGATTTTGATACAGCTATAGCGACATTGTGGCATGTAGAAATAATAATTATAATAAATAAGATCATAACAAATGAATATTAATTAAGGTTCTTTCAGATTGTAGATAATAAATTTAATTCTTGTGTAATATTAAAGTGAGGATTTTTAAGAGAAGTGTCATACTTAACAGTGAAATGCATGGCATACATGCAATAATAAGTTCATGTAATTATTTATAACATCATAATGATGCCTATATTCACAACACATGAACATAAAAATGGTGATAGGCTCGCCCCATATCACATCATTGGACGGAAACGAGATGGCAAAACGTGGGTGTCATGATTGCACCTCTCCCTACCCCTTCTGGGAAAAAGGCGTGGGTTTATATATGTATGTACTAACACAAAACTCTCTTCCACAGGGCCTAGAGATAAAGGGACAGATGGTGTTCTGCGCTGAGTCAGACTCCCTGCTGTTCGTCGGCTCTCCATTCTTGGATGGCCTTGAAGGACTGACAGGAAGAGGGCTGTTCATATCTGATATTCCCCTGCATGACGCAACGAGAGACGTCATCCTTGTTGGGGAGCAAGCTCGTGCACAGGTAAAAATGTTATGATAAAAAACGTTTTTGCAAAGAAAATGGTAATGACGCGTCATGCTCGGAACGGTTACTCTGAATTGAGAATACTCGGCTACAATGTATGAGCCCTTTTTGAACTTTGTGTGAAAATGTTTAGTCACAGGTTGTGTTTCATTGAATTGCACCAGCCGTTTTTAGTTCTTAAGTGTGATTCACGGGTCTTTTGTGTTATATATATTGGCAAAGACATTTATTGCCCATTTGCGTATTTATATTGCGCGTTAGGCGTTATTTATATAGAAAATATGTCGCAAGGGATACGACGCATTTTATTTTTGCTTATGTTTATTTGTTCCAAGCATTTATATGAATGCGAAGCCAAGCGTAGAACATTATTTCAACAACAAAGTCAAAGTTTACTTCTCGCTATGTGGCTAGTTTTGCAGATTAGAAAGGAAATGCAGCCAGAACTGTTATGTTTCCATTAAACTAGATGTTGCCACGTGTGCTATTCTCGTCTAGCTATCTCTAGACAATAAAGGCGAGGACTTGGCAAGAAATTGTAACGTTCCAAGATAAATAAAGTAATACTTTTGATTTATTTGAAGGTTAATATTGATATTTATTTGAAGTGGTTCTTGATTTTTAATTACATTTTGAATTATCATTTTAATTTTTATTTATATTATGAAAAAAATCCATGTTGTGACATTGAAATATATGATTAATAACAACGTGAAATATCAACATAAAATATATACCTATATGATGTAAAACACATTTAATATTTTAAGCCGTATTCGGTTCAATTTTGTAAAGTTGTTTAAACAATTACAGGGCAGACTGATAAACGAAAAATCAATGTAGCAATTTTAATTTTGAAGATAGAAATATTTGATTATGCGAATAGGGCTACTAAAAATAATAAGGCAGATCAATGAAGAAAAGTAATTTAGTTTCGTAGATATTATTGAAGTCTACAATAGTAGAAACTGAAAACAAAATACTACCGTACCTCCAATCGTCTAACTTTTAAGGCAAGTTTATTATAACATAGCGCAATATCATCAAAGTAAAAAATGCCCATGGTGGGGGTCACGACCCTCAGCAATGAGGAAATCGACTCAAGGAGGAGGATTATAACATAGACCTATTCATTTTATTCTTCAGTTTAGGTATCTTGTTTTTACAATCGGTGATGCGAAAAAGAAGAGATTCCATATTTTGAAATTGTAATTGTTTCGGCAAGCATGTTGTAAGAGTAAAACAAAAAGCTATTGCCTCCATTTATATTTTCCCGAGTACAATATTAAATATGTGTCATCATCATCATCATCATATCAGCCACAGGAAGTCCACTGCTGAACATAGGCCTCCCCCAATGATCTCCACAATGACCTGTTGGAAGCGGCCTGCATCCAGCGACTTCCTGCGACCTTAGTCAGATCGTCCATTCACCTTGTAGGCGGGCGTCCAACACTTCGCTTGCCTGTACGTGGCCTCCACTCGAGAACCTTTCGGCCCCAACGGCCATCGGTTCTACGAGCTATGTGCCCGGCCCACTGCCACTTCAACTTGCCAATCCTATGGGCTATGTCGGTAACCTTGGTTCTCCTACGGATCTCCTCATTTCTGATTTGATCTCGTAGGGAAACACCGAGCATAGCCTGCTCCATGGCTCGTTGAGTGACTTTGAGCCTTTTAATGAGGCACACAGTGAGAGGCCACGTCTCGGTGCCGTATGTCCAACTTCCCAACTTTCGTCCTTTTCTCTTATATCCATCAAATGGTTGTCTGTCAGAGATTGCCTTGTGCGATAAGACCGCCAATTGTACTTTTTTTTTCTCTATTTTGAATTGTTTCCTTTTGTTTTATTTATGGTGTACAATAAAGCTTATATAAATAAATAAATAAATATGTCATCACTGGTAACACAAAACTATCGAAGACTTTCGATTTTAGGCACTGAGGTATTTTGGACGAGAAGACGTCGCGAAGTTTCCCGAACGCTGCCCAACCGAGTTGGATTCGCCGATTGACCTCTCTCTCGAAGTTGGACCTGCCTAACCGGACCACTTGTCCTAAATAGACATATTCGTCTACAATTTCGAGAGTCGAGCCCCCAACTCCAATGGGGGTGGGCACAACATGGATATTCGACATGATCTTCGTTTTATCCATGTTCATTTTAAGACCCACCTGTTGGGAAACTCGATTAAGGTCTTCGAGCATAGTGCTAAGGTCTTCCAGCGATTCTGCCAAGACTACAATATCGTCGGCAAATCGAAGGTGAGTAATATACTCGCCGTTGATGTTGATGCCGAATCCTTTCCACTGCAAGAGCTTGAAGGCATTTTCCAACGCGGCAGTGAACAGTTTCGGAGATATTACATCTCCCTGTCTCACGCCTCTCTGTAGTGGAATAGCCTTCGTGCTCTGATCCTGTACTCAGACCGACATGGTGGCGTTGTTGTATATACACCTCAACACTTCGATGTACCGATAGTCTATGTGGCACCGCTGAAGAGACTGTAGCACAGCCCAGGTCTCGATCGAATCAAAGGCTTTCTCATAGTCCACAAACGCTAAACAAAGCGGCAAGTTATACTCCTCGGTTTTTTGTATAACCTGCCGTAGCGTATGAATATGGTCTATGGTACTAAAGCCTTTTCGGAAACCGGCTTGTTCGGGAGGCTGGAAGTCATCAAACCTGCCTTCGAGACGATTTGTGATGACCCTTGAAAACAACTTATAGACATGGCTCAGGAGCGAGATGGGCCTGTAGTTCTTCAGCAAAGTGTTATCACCTTTTTTGAAGAACAGTACCACCACGCTCCTGCTCCATGCCTCCGGCGTTGAGCCCTTGAGGAGAACGGAATTGAAGAGCCTCTGAAGGACTTTCAGTACCGGCGCTCCGCCCGCTTTCAGAAGCTCTGAAGTGATTCCGTCCTCACCCGGCGCCTTGTTGTTTTTAAGTTGTTTGAGGGCCATCTCAATCTCAAACAGGCTGATGTCCGGGATATCAACGCTAAAGTGTCGGATTAACTCGGCTCTGGGGTCATCGGCCGAGCTAACAGTAGGTTCGGCAACCGAGGTGTAAAGCTGTCCGTAGAACCTCTCGATCTCCCTTAATACCTCTGCCCTCGTCGATACCACGCGGCCGTCTTCCGTCTTCAGCCTAGACAACTGGCTTTGCCCAATAGACAAGTCTCTCGCAAACACTTTGGAGCCTCCGTTTCGCTCAATTGTCTCCTTAATGCTCACAGTATTGTGAGCACGGACATCGTGTCGCAAGGACTTCCAGATCCGTCTATTGAGCCGCCGATATGCTTCGGCGTCAACGGAAGACTGCAGCGTCAAAGATCGACGTTCGGCCATGAGGTCAAGAGTGTGGATCGAGAGTTTTTGTGGTCTATCTCTACGGCGAGGTCTAAAATACTTAGATCCCACCGTATGGACAGCTTCTACCAAACCGCTGTTTAACTCGTCCACTGCAAGGTTTTCTTTTAGACAATCAAAGCGATTTGTCAACTCGAGTTGAAAGCTCTCGGGGTTTTGGATATGGGCGCGAGTAGGTCGGAGCATAGACTTCATCAAGCGGCGCCTTTCTAATTGGACGTTGATATTCAATTTGCCCCTAACCATTCAGTGATCACTACCGGTTTTCACCCTGTTGATCACAGAGACATCACTGAACATCCGTCTATTCGTTGTCAAGATGAAATCTATCTCATTTCTCGTAGAACCGTCAGGACTCAACCAGGTCCATTTCCTGTGAGGCGGCTTCTGGAAAAAAGAGTTCATCGCGAAGAGTCCCTCTTTTTCCAGAAAGTCGGCCAGCCTCTGACCCCTGAGGTTCCGTTGCCCATGTCCAAATTGCCCCACTTTCAACTCTGCATCGCTTCTCTTGCCCAACTTTGCGTTGAAGTCCCCCATAACAACATTGAAGTAGGTTTTGGAAGTATGTATGGCCCGACTAATGTCCTCATACATCTCCTCTACTTCTTCATCTGGGTGTGTCGAGGTCGGCGCGTATACCTGTATGACCTTCAACGAATATCTTTTGGATATTCTGAGTATAAGGTATACTACCCTGCTCGACACACTTTCGATGGATACGATGTTGTTGATGAGAGACCTGTGGACGAGAAATCCGACACCTCCTCGGGACTGTTGGTCGTCCCCCCGGTAGAAGAGCAGGTTACCAGACTTCAGGGTTATCGTATCCTCCCCGATTCTTCGGACTTCCGATAACCCCAGAATATCCCAGTGTAACCCGCTCAATTCTTCTTCCAGTTCGACAATCTTCTCGTCTGTCCTCAAAGTGCGTATGTTGTGTGTTACCAGGGCCAGTCGTCGTCGGGGGTGGTAGCCGGGGCCAACCTAGGGATTCTTAGCACCCCCTGCCCCACCGTAACCATGGCTGCTACCATCACCAGGAATAGTGGGGCTGCCGGGGACTGGGGGCCTGGTCAATTTTTTTGTCGCCATTGGGTATTTGCCAATACTCGCCACGCTTGGCAGGCGGGTTGGCGAGCGCAGGAGGGGACTCGCGCTGACGACGCTGCTGCCCATCATCAGCGGGGGAAAGGAAATAGGGTTTGTGAGTAGAGGATATAATGGGAAAGGAGAGTATGGCCTGTAGGAGTGGATACTGCAGTCATGGAAGGGAATGTTTGTAGTGACTGCAGTAGCTCGGGGGGCCGAGGTCGCGTACTCGTAGCACCTATTCTAGGACAAGCCATGACCACTAGATAGGAGCACCCCTGACCTCCTGAAATATGTGTGATAACCTATTAAAGTTTTATGGTTTTATTCTACAAAGCATGTATCACAGATTCTAAAGCAAATTGCTGTCACCACAGATAATCCTATTTGAATGATTAAATTGAATGATTTGTTCAAAGAGCTCCATTTACAAATGTACAATAAATAAAACCACAACCTTTGAATAACTCTTATAAAAATGAAAAAAACTATATCACGAAGCTCAACGTAATCTCGCATCGTAGTTGAGTTTAAAAACATCATTTCAAGTCGACACTTGTTGATCGGATATCGACTTTCCACGTCTGTATCACACCTCTCGACCGACGCTAGGCTCTTGAGTTATCGGGATTATTTCTTACTAACGCCCAGACCCGGTTTTATGCCAGTAAAGATTCTTTATAACTCTTTAAAAAAAACTTGCTCCAAATATAAGATTTGCAAATTCCATATAACAATTCTGAATGGATTTAATGAAATGGAAAACCTATCGATGAACTTTTTACGATCAAAACTCATTTTTAGATTTTTTCCCTTACGGTGTTTAAATTTAGTGCAAAATCTAATTATTAAGAAGTAACGTATACTTCAAATTTATTCTGGTTTGCGACATTTTTCCTTCCTAAACACGATATTATGTTCAGCAAAATCTCCGCGCAAACCGTACCAGGTGTTTCATTTGCAGTGACACATTCCCCGACTGAGTGACATATTTTCATAGAGTTTCGCTCTACGTAGAGTCGTGCTCTACCCGTTCTACCCGCTCTACCGGCTCTGTCTAATCCCCTGAGCGAGAAAATGTCCGTGCAGTGATTGTGTTGTAAGCTGCTACTTATCTTGAATAATGTAATGGCACGCGCGAAAAATGCTCTTGCGAAGAGTTGGGTTTAGATGTTTGAGATAGGATCAAATTGAGGTTTGTTTTAACGAGTACGTTGATTTTGTTTTAATTGTGATTTATTATACTTTAATATGACTTAAATCAAATGGATATAATATGTTGCTGTGTATGTAAAGAAAGGAAAGCTATAAAACGGATAAAATTAACGTAAATTTGCCTATGAAATAATAATTTAATTTTAAATATAAGGTTTTATGTTTTTTTATAATGCGTATCTTTACCACCTCACTTATTTTATGGAACAAATCTTTAAGAAAATTATAATTTTACATAATACACAAAACAATGAATTCGTAAATATAATACCTGTGACGCCAAAAAACAATCATGAAGGTTTAAAAATCCCATAACAACAACACAAACAGCGTAATCTCACAACAAGGTGTCAAAGAAAATTCATTTTAATGAATCTCATACATCGCTAGAATCGTGAAATTCCTTCCTTATTTCATCGCTCGGCACCAACGTCCCAAAGCAGAGCAGACGACTAGACTTGTCGAAAGCCTTTGTTGGCTCACACAAAGCGATTTGCGACGTAAATGGCACCATTGCTTGAGAATTAACAGTGTAGGATTGTGGACGATATTAAAGCTGGCGTGGGTTCGGAAAAAAAGATTTTGCTGTAAAGGCGTGCTTTTCATTCCAAAATTATCTGATTGTCAAATGGGTCTAATGGTCTATTAAAGGGTGTTCAGAATATCCGTATAGTCGAGAGTACGATTGGCTATATAGTCCACCACGCTCGCATAGTGCGGGTTGGCGGACTTCACGTAACACTAGTACAAATTACTATGCCATGAAGTTTCCCTCACGATGTTGCCTTCGTTCCAGTGCGTGAAGATTTATGATTATTAATACACACATGAATCCGAAAACTCAGAGGCACGCCCTGAGGATTTAAACTGAATCACCGTGAACATATAGGCAGTCGCGTCTTAGTATAAAGAATGATTTAATGCAATAAACTCTAAATTTTCACAACACCGCGCGTGTTACATTATCATCAGTTAATTATCAAATATTATAATAAGCTTTGAAAATAGGACATAGGATAATATGATAAATGAGTGGATTAAGCCCGCATGATATGTGACAGCAAGTTTGCTAATTGTAACAGTTAAATAACACGAATTAGCATTCAAAGCCATTTGTTATTCTGCAAAATAAACCTTTGTTTAGAATTCATATTTAGAATATTGGAATAGGAGTTTATAGGTGGTTTATAATTATAGTATTATTTTTCATTTAACAGCCGCATAAAATTTATATTTGATGTAGAAAGAGGGTACCAGTTGGATTGTTAGTTTAAAATTATTACTCCAAGACTGTGCTTATGGTTCACTCAAACATTTGCCTGGATGTGGGTATGGAAGCCGCGACGTCTTGTTTATCAGCCGGCGTCTAACCAACTATGCTACAGAGGCTGTCAATATGTTACTACGTAAATTCAGTCTTGGAATCACTATTTACATTAAATAGAAGATATTTAAATAAATTATAAACAACGTGGTTTAAAACTTGTGATCTAAAGCCTGTATCTTGTTAGATATCTATTGTAATCTGCTCATATTGTTCCCTTTCTAAAAATATTTAAATATATTTCTCTCTCATCAGGACGGCCTTCGAAGACGTATGGACAAACTGAAGAACTCAATAGAAGAAGCGAGCAAAGCTGTCGACAAGGAACGGGAGAAAAACGTCAGCCTCCTTCATTTAATATTCCCGCCTCACATCGCTAAAAGGCTCTGGTTAGGTAAGATTGTTTGACAAAGGGATGTACGAAGTTGGTAACGCTGAAGTTTCCGATAAAATTAGCTGGTCTCCTGAAAGTTGATCAGTTGAGGTGAAATTTCTTGTTAGTGGGTGTAAATGGATTTGCGTGGTGTACTTATGACTTCCTCTTGCCGAGGCTCTTACAGGTCAAAATTTATTAACTGAGTATACGACTGTATAGACATACACTGTCTTGGTTGCGTAGTTGTACTACTGTATGATTAAGTCTGAGGTCTTGGGTTTGAATCCCGAGTCGTACAAAGTCATATTGGATTTTTCTATTCATTTATCAGCCCGGAGTCAAGAATTTATTCTCGACATTGCGATAGGCTTGCCCCTATCATATCGTGAGACGAAACATAAGGTGAAATGTGGGTATCCTGGCACGTCTGCCTACCCATTCCGGGAAAAAAAAGCGTGAGTTTATGTATGTATACAAAGCGAACTTTCGTACAAAATTTGCGGTGACTCTAAAACTACAATTTCAAGCTTAAGTCTTAAATTCACCCACTCATAAATACCCAAGCTTAAATTTGGGCTATCCTCCTTACCGGAATTTAAAACAATGCTTAGTGTAATGAGCCATTGTCGTTTGGCTACATAGTCGTTTGTAAAATCTTTGTGGGCGGTGTCTAATCTTACGGCATCATTAAAATTCACATCACTCCAACATGTAAGAAATAAAGCAACTGAAGAAACGTACAGATGATTAAACACACCTTGTCAAACTCCCCATCGGAGCAATTAGCGAACTGAAATCAATTCCAAGAATGTAAGTGAAGACAAAACTAGGGGCGTTTTCATTTAATTACCGCTTTTAATAGCTAGACCGTTCCTGTGACAGGTGCGGTCTGAAGTTTTATTATACTATAAAGTTTATACGAAGGTAGGCGCGAACCGTAGCAATTAGGGCGGATCACTCGTGCTGTGGATATTTGCACGGCACCAGTCAATTAAGTTTATAAACTCGTATTTGCGGTGAGGCCTAATATGATTATGCCGTCAATTCGTATTGAGGTCAGGGGAGTATTTGGAGTAGACATGAATTATGATAGTTTCATAGTAGCCGAGTCTTACTGGGCAGGTCTATTTCTCCCGCCAAACAGCAGTGTTAATGCACTGTTTTATTTCTGTTTGACGGATATTGTAGCCAGAATAACTGTTGGACATATTGAGACTTAACAACTTATGTTTTAGCATGGTGAGCGCAGTGAAATACCAAGCAATTCAAAATAATAAACCGTGTTTTTTGGTTTTGCTACTGTTCATGAGCAGTCGTATCGCTTATTATATATTGCTTGTCGCCAACCTGAGACATAAGATGTAAAGTCACAATTTGTCCAGTAGTTACTTTCGCTACAATGTCCTAACCGAAACACTACAGTGTATTTACATTGCTGTTTGGCGGGAGTAATAGATATTGCGGTGGTACCTATCCACGTAGCCTCTCATTTTCATTCTCTCACATATGAGAGGTCTACCACCAGTAAAATCTATTCAATTATTAATAAATATAAATCTATTAAAAAAAAACTATTAAAATTATATCATGTAGATTTATTATATTATCATGGGCGCAAAACGGTACTGTAGCTATTGGATTCGGATTGAATTGGAATAGTAAATCGAAGCGTATTGGATGTTTCAGTTTCACAAATGTTCTTTTTGTGCCGCTCACACTAGAATTGTTCCGACTGGGTTTTGGGATCTTCAACACTGCAAAAACCGCTTTTTTCGGAATTCAAAAGTGGCCGCTATCGGATTAATTTGGCAACGATTGAACCCTAATCACTGGGTGGATTTAAAAAGTATATTTTAGTAAGTTTTTGAAACTGTTTTTTACACTGCTTTGTTGAATTACGGTACGATTAAAAGGATAAATGGTTAAAGTCCCGGGTCGGGCAATGTGGTGTTGGATTTTTCGACTCATTTTATACCCGGAGTTGGGAATTTGTGCCGATATGGCAATAAGCTTGCCCCCTATCACATTGTGGGATGGAACATACAAGGCGAATGTGGGTGTCCAAGTACTACCTCTACCTACTCTTTCTGGGAAAAAGACGTGAATTATGTATGTATGCATGTAAAATACCTGAATTAACAACCGCTATATTTTCATACAGGTGAAAAGATCGAAGCGAAAAGCCACGATGACGTCACAATGCTGTTCAGTGATATAGTCGGATTCACGTCCATATGTGCCACCGCTACTCCAATGATGGTCATAGCCATGCTTGAAGATCTTTACAGCGTGTTCGACATATTCTGCGAAGAACTTGATGTTTATAAGGTAAGCAACTCTATACAATTTAGTATTATATTTTCTGATTGGTGTGACTTAGTAGTATTGAGATTGATTTAAAAACGAAGTATAGGCCCTTCCGTAGATTATGAGTATCAAAACGATGGCCGCGCAAATCGTTATTATACTAGCAAGCATTTTGAAAATTGCATTGTAAGGGATGACTACTTTCAGTAACGCTCCACTGAAGATGCAACGGAGCACCGCACCGCTTACTTATTGCCCTCTTCGCGCTGTCCATATAAGAATAAGAATAAGAATAAATTTTATTGTGAAAAAGCTCCAAGAAAATACAAAATTCAGAGTACACATTTTACAGTTAATGATATATCCAAAGTGTGGGTCCCAAAGTAGGCAAGCCCGTATCTTGGGCACCCATCCTAGAATAACTACTGCCAGTGCAAACAAAATAAATTACAAACAATATATATCTAATCATTTAAACAAAACAAGAATTAACAAAATAAAATAGAATAAACTTAATCCAAATCCAACGTAATATTAATAATAATCAGATGAAATGAGTATATGAGTGTGTGTGTATGTATGTGTGTGTGTGAGTGTGTGTGAGTGTGTGTTAAATTATTTGACAATTTTAAGCATGGTCTCTACTTGGTCATAAGATAATTTTATTAGCATATTTTTCACTTTAACTCTAGTTTCCTTGCGTGAACAGTTAACTATATCACAGTTTTTAATTATAATATTATAAATACGGGATTGAAGGTAATGGGGATGTCGTTGTGCAAAAACAGATCTAACAGAGATTGTCGGTATTCTAATATTGCGCTTGTTATGTATGGCATTCATTGTAGTAGGATTATTTCGTATGCTGATATTCTTTTGAGTACGGTGTTCAAAATGTAAAGTTTGCGCACACTCAGTACCGAAGCTTCTTCGTAAAGTGTTTCGGTGGGGAAACGGAAAGGTTTACCCATCATTGTTTTAAGGACAGCCCTCTGAGCTCTTTCAATATTTAAAATATAGGTTTTGGCAGCTCCACCCCAAACATTGATGCAATATAGCAGTAGAGATTCGCAAAGGGCAGTATACACCAGTCTCTTTACGTCGGTAGAGCCGCTGTGTCTTAATAGTTTCATTATGTATATTTGCTTACGAATTCGCTTCGTCAGCTCCGCTGTATGTGTTTTGAAGGATAAATGCTGGTCTATAATTACTCCTAGGTACTTTAATTCATCTACTTTATTTATTTTGCTGCATGAGCAGTCCTTCACTGCTTCTGTAAGAGGTTGAATGTTATCGCATGAAACTTCGTGGACAATAATATTTCGCGGGATGATCTTAGTAGCTTGTGTTTTCCTAAAGGCAATATAATTTGACTTTTTAATGTTTAGAGTTAGTAGGTTAGAGTCTAACCAACGTTTGATGACTTTCATTCCCATTTCACAATTGGAGTAAACATCATCCCAGTCATTACCGTGAAATATTATAGCTGTATCATCTGCATAACAGATGATATTCGCGTTTGGGATATTTGTTCTCAGTAAGTCATCCATGTATAAAGTAAACAGTGTAGGCCCGAGGATACTGCCCTGAGGGACTCCAAAAGGTATGGGTTGTTCTTCACTTAACAAATTGTCCACTCTAACGCGTTGGCGCCTGTTGCTGAGGTACGAGGCAAACCAGTCGCATCCTATTCCCCTAATACCGACCATTTCTATCTTTCGAAGTAAGATCGGAATTGATATGGTGTCGAAAGCCTTGCTGAGGTCCAAAAATATTCCAATACACCTTCGACCCGCATCAATGTATTGTGAGACTGTGTTTGTTAGAAGCTCTGTGGCTTCCGCCGTAGATTTGCCACGTCTGAAGCCGAATTGGTGATTAGAAAGTAAAGAATTATCCTCCAAGAAATTTACAAGCCGCTTATTTACCAGTTTTTCTAATATTTTGGAAAGTATACTTAGCAGTGATATAGGTCGGTAGTTTTCTGGGCAACTTTTAGATCCTGCCTTATAAATTGGACTCACTATTGCTGTTTTCCAGTAGTCGGGGAAGGTTCCAGTAGATATGCTTAGATTGCACAGATATGTGAGCGGTTCTGTGATAACGGGACTTAATAGTTTTATTAATGAGGGTTTAAAACCATCTATGCCGGGGGCGCTATCGTTTTTCAAATTTTTAATTATCGTATTTACCTCAAAACTATCTGTCGGACTCAAAAACATGGATTTACTGGCATAAGCATGATTATTTACCTTTGAAGTAAGAAATTCTTCGGTGACTGAGAGCCGATTCAATATTTGGTTAGACAGATTCTTCCCGACCATGGTATAGTAACGATTACAGAAATTAAGAGATTCCTGGCTTGTGGGCTTTGCGGTTAGAAGTTCAGATGAGTCATGTCTTTTCTGTCGTATCTCACATATATCTTTTATAGCACTCCATAATTTCTTAGAGTTTCTCCGATTTTCTTCAAGTTTCTTTATTTCATAGTCGGTCTTTAACTTCCGAAGTAAGTCTTTAAGAAAATTTCTGTATCTTGCATACGATAGTCTCAGCTTTTTGTTATTGGGGTCTAATTTTACCTGTCGATTCAGGTTGTCACGATGTCGCATGCACCTCATTAAGCCGGAAGTGATCCAAGGCTTAATATTATATTTAGAGCGACTGATTTGTACTATTTTTGTGTGTTCAGCTACTGCTACATTAACAATATGATTGAAGCTCTCTAATGCCTCATTTATATTAGTTTTATTAGTTACTTCACTCCAATCTTTATTTTTTAACATTTCCAGAACAGCTTTTTCATCTGTCTTTATAAAAGTTCTTTTCCTTTTACTCGCTGTACCAATAGAAGTCTTAAAACCAGCCATTACAATATCGTGGTCCGTTACCGTGCACTTGGCAACAACGCCTATGATTTCGTCTTTGCTTCTTACAAATATGTGATCCAAGCATGATTTTCCCCTTGTAGGTTTGGTAATTGCAGGGAGAAGTCCATGTTGCGCTAGAAGGCAACTGTATGTTATATTATCAGCGCTAGGATTATTCGAAAGCAGATCTATATTTAAATCTCCAGCAAGGATTAATCGTGAGTTTTTGGCGAATTCATTAAGAGCGGAGTCTAACGATGTGAGGAATGCGTTCAAATTGACTATGGACGGGGTTCTGTAAATTCCAATAATATTTATGAGGTCTTTAATGTAGATTATTAAACAGTCGGCGTCATCTAAACTGGGCTCGGATACGATCATATTATAGGTATCTCGTATGTATGCAGTGACCCCACCTGCTCGGGTCATATGTTTTGTTGTTTGATATACTTGATACCCATCGATGTGTCTGGGCACCATGTTATCGTGTAACCAGCATTCGGTAAGTATAATTACGTCATATTCTATATCCAATCGCTTTAAGGTAACCAAAAAATTGTCAAAATTGCATTGCAAGCTCCTAATGTTCATTGTGAGAATCTTAAATGTGTGGTCGCTTGATATGTATTGTTTACATAGCTCAACTGTATCCAACAAGTGACAGTCAATACTGAACGATAAGTCAATATTATTATAAACTTCTAAGTTATCCACGGAAAAGTCAGTATATCTAAATATAATGAAATACGTCTAGTGTTGTCACTTGTGTTTGAAAATATAAGCGACCTGTGAATGCTAGGTATTGATGAAAAGCAATTGTCATGGTTTTTGTAAGTTTTTATGCATGTGTAGTTGTGTAGTGTATAAGAAGTGTGTAAGTTAATGTGTGAGTAATGTGTGTGTAAACTATCATGGATGATGCCGAAATATGAGTTAATTACTAAAAGAATCAGTCTTGATAAAGAATACAAAATAACGAGTAGAGGTTTTGGTTTATTCAGGGTATTCTTGCAGTGGAGATGGATCATTGGGGGGTGAGTCTCGGTTAATATATGATGAGTTGCGTTCAAAGTGTTGTTCCCAGTCAGCTTGGTTACGGATGCGTATTGCCGGTTTGCCCTCCGCTTTTCGTATGTATGTTTGTCCGTCTCGTATCCAACAAAACTTAAAGCCCTTAGTTTTAGCTTTAGCTTTTGTATCTCGAAAAAATATCCTATTTTCTTTGGTCAGACGTTCATTAATATATACTGGGCCCGGTCGGTAATATATCGTTATGTCAATGAGTTATAATCATAATTTTAGTAATTGAATTTAGTATTGTTTGTACATGGTATCCTGGTTTGGTATGAATAATCTATAAAATTGTAAAGCTTCATCAAAATAAGTTAAGTAAGTAGTTTTTGAGTGACAGCGTAATAACCATACATCATAAACATACTCATTTTTAAAGTTATTAGGACTTTATATGTTAATGTGTTTTTATTGACGCCACAAGGCTATTTCGATGGTAAATTAAAGTGAATAAACAGTATTGATCGACTAAAGTATGTCCCAATATTTCAAATTATTATGGCGGTAAACTGACGATTAACTTAAACTTCAAACATTGTTAAATGTTTTTACTGGTACCAGAGTAGAAAATGTACATGTTTCGTTTGTAAATAACTCGATTTAATTGTAATAGTGTTGAATGGACATTTTATTGTTATCGACATGTACGCCGGCAGTGAAACGAGAGGCCGCGGGTTCGGTACCCAGAACTAAATAAATATTTGTATGAACCACACCTATTTGTTTCGGCCCTAGGTGTTTCTGAAATCGAAAAGTCTTTCGTAGTTCACGACACAAGACTCGATTTTAATGTGGGGTCAGGATATGTATGTGACTGTTGGGTGTATTTGTTTATATAAAAATATTTTATTAGTAGTAAAGTCTAGTATTCCACAAAAAGCCATACAAAACTCATGATATGTGATTCATACCATCTCGTAATGAAAAAGAAGACCCTTATCATACAAGAGAAATAGTATATTTTTACTTGAAACTTTAATTATTGTAATGTTATGTTTGTATAAAAACCGAACTTTTATATAATTATGAGTACTGTGAAACTAAATACGTCTACAAAAGTAATTGCATAAAATAATGGAAACTTAATAATACCGCTGTCTTATTTCTTAGAAATATAGGATCTACATAAAGTCTTATTTTAATAAATATTGCGTAGATAAAATCGCAAGTGTTTTCAGACTCCACTAATGTTATGAAATTGGAAGATATTTTCACTTTTAATCCGTGTATTGACATCGCGAGGCCGCTTGTGAAGCTACTTACAAGTTTGCTTGATTGAGCAATAAGTAGAGAGGTGATGTTTAGATTGACTCGCGAGGCAAACGGGTCTCCACGTCGCGAGGCTGGGGTGTTACTCTGAACTCTGACACGAGGACGAATGTTCTAATATTACACATAAAATTTATTAATATCTATGTCTATTTATTAATAAATACATTACCAAATGTTTGAATTCTGTATCGTAATATTAGGCTAAGGTCTAGACTAAGGTTGTATGTAGTTGTAAATTTACATGTCACTCAGTTTTTATAAAATTATTTTGGCTATAATATATTACAAAAAAAATTATGAGAATACATGCGTAACTGACAATAGCCACAGGAAGTATACCTTAGCCTCTATCCTTCGACATTTTATTTGCCAGTCCGTTTTGTACTAATTTAACTAAAAGACAAAAATAAAATTTACAGATTCTACAGAAACAAAGGATTTTCAAGACATTTTCTTTCGCCTTTACAGCATCCATGAACTTACAAACATATATATTATAATTTCTAAGACAGCGGTATATTGTGAGAGTCTCGGGTTCGAATTTCAAGCCGGGCAGTCATGTTCGATATTTCTATTAATTATCAGGCCGGAATCAGAAATTTGTACCCGATATGGTGATAGGTTCGTCCCCTATAGTGAGACGGAATATTCTACGTGAAATGTGAATGTCCTCGTGGCACATCTGCCTACCCCTTCTGGGAAAAGACGGGACTTTATGTATGTATGTATGTATCAGCTCATATACGTCCCACTGCAGGGCACGAGCCTCCTCTACAATCGACAGTACGATTGAGAGTGGTTGGACCATATAGTCCACCACGCTGGCCTAGTGCGGGTTGGCGGACTTACATACCATAGAAATTTTTATAAATCGCTTTGGTATGCAGGTTTCCTCGCGATGTTTTCCTTTACCGTTTTAGTGCGTAGTGATTGACTATCAATACACACATGACTCCGAAAAGTCAGGTGTGCCCTGGGATTCGAACCCGTAATGTATGTATGTAATCATAAAATATTTTCTTTACAGCTACATACATAATTAAATCATTTTATTGTATCCTTATATCAAATCCTTGGCCACCAAGCCGGTGTCATTCAAACAAATTAAAGCCGCACACGTCCCACAAACTCGTTTATGCCCGTGGCTTTTATCTTCATGATAATCAGTCTTTGATGTTAAAGTTAACATTAATTGCCGTGTTAATTTGAAAGTACTCTTCAGGTAATTCAAATACCTTCAAATAAATTAAGCTACATTTTGGTTTTGAAACGGGACGCGTGAAGCTAAAGCATTATGCTAATTAAATGGTAATCACGCGAATACAGATGTCTGTAGGTAATGATGAAAAGGTGTATTTCGTTTCATAAATTAAATTTTAGTTTTTGACATTCAGTAATTTGTAATTTATGTTTCTGCTCCACCTGTGGTCGTTTAAATAAAAATAAATATAAATACTTTAATAGTATGCCACAAAACAGCCTATCATTTGTCAGGCCAAGAACAAATACATTTGATAAATTCTAACAATAGGAAGGAAAATGGCAAAAAATAATATATTGTGATCATCGCATACTAAGCCAAAATTGTTGTCTAAGGTGTAAATCCTCTCTCAATATTTACAAAAAATAATTGATTGGATATATATTAGGCTGCATCCAGCGACGTCCCGCGACCTTTACCAGGTCGTCGGACCATCTTGTGGGTGGACGTCCTACGCTGCGTTTTCCGCTACGTGGCCTCCATTCGAGCACTTTCCGACCCCATCGGTCATCAGATCTCCGCGCTATGTGCCCTGCCATCGCCACTTCAACTTGCTAATCCGGTGGGCTATGTCGGTTATTTTAGTTCGGGACGGGTCGGGGGCGGGACGTCGCTGGATGCAGGCTGCCTCCAACAGGTCTCTGTGGAAATCATTGGGGGAGGCCTATGTTCAGCAGTGGACTTCCTTTGGCTGATGGATGGATGGATGGATATTAGGCTAATCATTACATTTTTATTCTTTTTTTGATTTAAGTGAACCCTCTTGTTCACACTTACCCGAATCTCCTTTTTAACATTTTCCTCAAACATTACAAAGTGTTTATGATATTTTTATTAGGTAGAGACAATAGGCGACGCGTACTGTGTGGCGAGTGGGCTGCATCGTAAAATAGAGACGCACGCGCCACAGATAGCGTGGATGGCTCTACGTATGGTAGAGACGTGCGCCAAACACCTGACGCATGAAGGAAATCCTATTAAGGTAATTATAATGTCATTGAGGTTTTGTATGGTAGAGTTGTGGTAGTTTTAATTTTGCTGTGATAAAATGGTTTCTAAGATATAATTCTTTCTTCTTTTGCGTGAAAACGTGATGTGTAAGTACGAATATATTTAAGCCGTCACAGAAAAATACCTATCGCTAGATTTTTTATACCCGTAGTACTATAAGTGTTAACATAAACGACTTTTTATGATGAGAGAATGATAAAAATTACGTTTGAACTGTTTGTTATGTTCTGTATTTTGTTCCAAGTACTATTATAAGTGCGACTGAAAGTAAATCAGTATGTTTTGTGTTTACTCGATACAATTTTATACTAAGAGCTGCAAATGCACGAAGAAACTAATTTATTTTACACCGATTCCGGCTTTATCAAAAATAATATGATAAATATTTTCCTCATCATATTTCCTTTTTTCCGTTTTCTTACTTTAGCAAATTCTCTTCCTTTGCCATTTTTCCTACTGCAATTAAAATTATGTAATATTGTATACAGATGCGTATTGGCCTGCACACTGGGACAGTCCTGGCTGGAGTGGTTGGGAAGACGATGCTCAAATACTGTCTGTTCGGGCACAACGTGACGCTCGCTAACAAGTTTGAATCCGGGTCGGAACCGCTCAAGATTAATGTCAGCCCTACTACTTATGAGTAAGTTGATACTATTCACCTCACTTATATAACAGATGTAAAGTTCCACAGGTTTATTTATTTATGTCTTTATTGTACCTAAATTTATACACCAAAAGAAAAACAAAAACAATTGGAGCTATATTTCAAGTAAGTACAATAGGCGGCCATATTGCACTTGGCAATCTCTTACTAACAACTTTTGTATGGAGATACGAGTAATAGAAAGAAGAGAGAAAGGGTGGTAAAGAGAGAAAGTCATTGGTGTATATTGTCTAAAATATATAATTACATAACAATATTACAAATTGATAAATAATTAAATATATGTAAACTATTGCATGCGCTGGTGAGGGTTCAGGCCGTTAATTTTCGATATTATGTTTGAATATTGATAAATATAGAAGCAGCAATGAAAGCCAATTACCTTAGCCAATTATATTTTGCCTTCGCGTTTTCAAAATGCAAAAATGAATGCTCGCCTAATAGCTTCGCGCATAATAAGAGCAACACCACTCAGAAATTTTAATGTTTCACCTCTGCATGTGCACAGTGCATTGTACTCATAAAATTAGACATTAGATGTTGAGTATCGCTACCTACTGGCTATAATGTCCTTTAAACTGACTGAGTATAATCTGCTACTTTGCGGCAGAAAAAACAAAATGGTGGTATCAATTCAGAGCACATAGGTTCCTTTTTCCTTAGTTTATCCCTCCCTTTTACCAAGTATTGTTACTTACAAGTGATTTATCAACAAGCATTTCCAAAAAAAAATAAAATACGAATATTATATTTTTAATAAGGACTTTACTGTTTTGTTTTTTAAGTAACATTTGAGTATATTATTCTTTACTAATTTGTGTCCCAGAAAGATAAACATCAAAGAATATTCCAAAATTAAATAATGAAAAAAACATTTCTGGCCCCTCTCTGAGTTCTAACAGCGACATTACTCAACCAGCATTCTTAATTATACTAAAAACGAATTACTCCAAATGTCACTCAAATTAATCTTCATACCACAAGGTACATTTTCGTCCACCTAAAATAAAAAAATTAAATTGCTTACACACGCTCCGCATATTAAATAACTTAATATAATACAAACCCTTTTCAACCATGAAACCTAATGGATCATAACGCTTTCGTCCACTCTGAATTTCATGCTTGGCATTTTTTATCTATTTTGCTTACTCACGCGAAAATTAACTTAGGAGTGTTGGGGTTAAAGATTATTTCAGGTTGGTGTGTTGCTAAAATATTCATTTTACTTAAATATTAAATTATTTTTACTGTAATGTTTGTCTGGACGCAACGTATAAATGTACTTATAATAAGGTTTCGGGTTGTTTCACAGACTGTTTTTTTTTTTTTTTTGTAAAAGTAAGTTTCTAATTTCTTCATTGAATCGATTTCAGACAGATCAATCAAAAATCTTAAATTAAATATTTCAGACACATGTACAAAATCATAATATTGTGTTAAAACTACCAGAGAATGAGAAAATCGAAGATAAATACGTTAACATATCATTACTCAAATAAAATCATTAGTTTAGAAGGTATTTCAAATATAAGATACAGTAAACTTTGTGCTTTATTTGTACGCACAAGATAATATATAAAGGGTCTAAGTGACCCCACTTAGGGGTTATCTATTATTAACGCACAAATGTCACGTTTGTTTCATTTTGTACCCCCGTTGTTGTCTCGTAAACTTTATTATGTTACAAGAATATTATTACAAACATATTTTGTAATAAACTATTTTTTTTACTTTATTTTATTGTAGTTTCTTTTCGTTGGTGCATCAGACTAGGAGCTATATTTGCGTATATTTGTGAGTTTAATTCTTAAGGCGTAATATTTTAAGAAATTTAGAAAATTCAATTAAATAATAAGTTGTATTTCATTTAATACAAATTATCTATTGTACGTTTTCCTTTACTTAAACATAATAATGCCTGTTATGTTAGTAGGGGCATAAAAATGAATTAGCTTTGTTTCAACGTACGGAAAGTTAATACATTTTTATAAGCAAAGCCTAGTAAGGTTTTTATTCATTTATTATATATTCTGCTATAAATTATACGGACCATTACATTTTTTACTTCTGCGAGTACGTAAGTTATGGCTAAGGTCTAGGCTATACAATATTATATTTTTAAATAAAGTTAAGTGGTCAGAAAATTTGCAATTAAAATAATCATATCTCACCTTATGTCGCCATTGGTTTTAAAAGTAGTATTCCGTTATTTATAAATAGTCGACATAACGATTTATTTTACGGATGGTATCGGATTTAGTTTATTTTGAAAAATCCGCGGCAAAATCCATAAAAAAATAGATTTTATTCAATACGTAACATTCGCGAGAATCTAGAAAGCCATTAAGAACAGTTGCTCTCTCTCCTTCCAAGTTCATCCAAATGTATTTCTCGTTCTCTTAGTCATGTCTTCAGTAGTGACAAACACATCTATTCATTTAATCATCAACCTAACAGCTCATTGACTCACTAGCTCCCAATATCACAAGCTCATTGGCTCTCTTATTCACTCAATAAGGCGCACACTCTCTCTCTCATTCAATAACTGCCTGTTTCTTTCTACATTCATTGACTCACTCACTCATTCACTCTGTCATTCGTTTACCAAAAGTGTCTAAATTACAATAGCATGATGTAAGCGGTCAGCTTTATGACAGAAATACCTAGAATATCTACGTATCACGCCGATACCACTAAAGAGACATTCTCTCGCAGGTGGTTAATTAAATTCCCCGGATTCGAGATGGAGGCTCGCGACCGCTCTTGTCTGCCGAATTCCTTCCCCAAGGACATACCCGGGACATGCTACTTTCTCCACAAGTACACGCACCCGGGCACAGATCCAGGAGAGATTCAGGTAAGGGAATTTATTGTTTTGGAAGGTAAAGCAGTTTTAGGAAAATTTGTGCTGATTAAATCCGCTCACGACGAGCACGACGACTTGAACTTTAGTGTCTAGAACTCTATATTAATATTTCTTGGATTAATCTGTCTATATTAATATTTATTGTTTATATATTATTTGTATAATTATATTGCAATCACGGAATTCTATTGTGACATAATGCTGCAGTTTTTTTTAGCAATCGTATTTCTTTAGTTTTTCCGTATTAGTGTGCGATCATGATTTATGATGATCATGATATCATAGATGTAGACATCGAATATCCACTAAATGCCTTAAATTCTAAGGATTTTATGGATTTTGGTTCGAACGTTCGACACCCAATTTAGCTGTCTATTTCATTAACTAAGATATATCATTTACTGTATATAGTCACTATATGTCTATTGTACGAACAAAAGAACACAATAATTTAGAGTCAACAGACAGGTGTACCGTAAGGAAAATATATGGTTTAGTTACAATAGAATTTGTGCGTCCGTTGACAACGGATGCGAGCCGTAAATTTGGGACAAAAAATAGCATTCTACCAAATTAAATTATCCACAGATAAATTGTATTTGGACGATTTATTTTCTTTCTGTACCACTTTCGCTTTTTGTAGTGTAAAGTTTTAGCTTTATAGGCGAAGTGATCAATTCCGTAACTTGTCTTACTGAACTTCACTAAATTCGTCAACGATCAAAATGTAAAGGACTTTGAATGTAAAGGATATTGACTTCAAATTCTTTTCGAATTCTTGTTCCGTTAATGTCAAAGAAAACAGTATTTAACTATGAAATCACGGCTATGTGATGTGTATTTTTCACGCAGTCCAATCCCGCTTTCAAATCTATTGCATAATTGTATAATTATATCTAAAGTCATCAATGAATTTCATATATATATTAAAAATACGTGATTAAATACACCATACGAGAATTAATAGTATTACATCCCATATTATTACGGTAAACACGGCACATATTACTAATTCCTGAAATAAAGACGCCTTTCTCGAAAATTCCCAGACGAATTGTACATGATAGTCATGTTCAAGGCTGAATGTTTCAAGGGATGCATACTGAAAAAGTAATTAAGCCTGTGTGTTCATTAAGCGAGGACGGCCTCGCCATGGCCAGAATATTCATCAGCATTTAAAATTAATGCCACAACATTTGTAGCAGCCCTTTGTAGGTCTTTCTAGGCTTTTCATTAAAATGGTAACGTGAGAATTCAAGCCAACGATGTTTAATTAGACGGTTTTCGATGACTTTTCTCGTTAGGCATGCAGGTTTCCTTCTGAAATGTTTTTGACTATTTAAATGTTTCATTAGAAAGGTAAAAAAATATCAAATATTTTAGAGATTATGTTTATCGTCAACAATAATTTACTTAATATAATTAAAAATATATATCAGCAGATACACCTATGGACTATTCTTAGTTGCCAGATATTGTCTGGAATTTAGCTTAAGCTATTGTAATCAAAATAATAGATCATTTACAAACTATTCTGGATCACGTTACTGAAATGAACTACAATGAAATTTCTCTCAACAGGTAAAACACATACAAGCTGCGTTGAAAGATTACGGGATCGGACAAGCAAACTCAGCAGATATCGACACTGAGGAACCAACTTAGTCCAACGATGCATATCTGGATAAACTTTAAGAACTTGTACATAATTAACGCTTGTTAGATATGAGTTCGTTTGTTGGTGGAAACGTTTGGTGTAAACAATTCAATTCTGCAATTTTGTTTATATTTGTAGGAAGTTTCTTTTTATAGCGATTGAAAGGCTTATTTGATGAAAAGAACCCATGATCATTTTTAAAACCCTGAGAAAATGTCGAATGCCTTGGTTGGGAATACGTGTGATTGATCGATGATCATTTTGGCTCTGGATACAGTTTGAAATTTAGTAGATGTTGGAATTGGTATATTGGATGTTTTATCTTCTAGTGTTTATGAAGTAATTAATTATATAATTGCTGTAGATGTAGTCATAGATATTGATAATCCTATTGAAGCTGCAGATAATCTATTCGATACACTAAATGTAACGTTAGTTTTCGATGGCACTCTTTCACATAATGTATTAAATTCAGACAATTTCATAATAGTTATATCTATTTATAGTTATTCATGTGAAGCTTTACTGTATCGTTTTAAGGTGATGTACATAAAGTTGAATCTGGGATAATTACGACTTATATAGATATAATGCAAAATGCTATACATAAGCAACGATGTAAAGTTTGTGTTGCGTCTAAAAGGTAAGTTAATATAATTCATGGTATATATAATAGAAACATTTATCATATTCCATTAGTGGATGTAGCATAAAATATTGCTATTGACCCATTACAGAAAATTTCTGTTCCTATTGTCTGTAAAACTATTTACACTCCTTTCTTTTTATTTTTCTGTTGAAGTCTTTTAAATTCCATATGATAAACTATTTCGTTAATTTACAAATTGACTGTGTTCTTATAAATTCAAAATAATTTTGATAATTTCAAACCTTTCTGCTCTCAAGATCTAATGTCTCGCCTGTACAAAATGTCAATCAATAAAATCTTGGCTACTTTGTTACTCCCCAAATTCTATATTCCATTTTTATTGGTCCATTTGATCCCTACTTCGTTATAATCAGATCATACTGTAGACTGTCGGCATTTTGCTCTCCGGATTGATAAAATTTTTAATATCGGAGAATTTAATAACGCGAACCTCCGGTCTTTCCTAAAAACAAATTTCGACAATATCCTTAAGGATTAGTGTAGGGGTACTTTCATGATTAAAGAATATCTTCCTTTACAGTTAATATAAAACGTAAATTAATTTCCAAAACGATTTCATGAACCGTTTTTTTTTTACTTTCAAGTTTTCTTTATTGTACATCTTACATTCCCTTTGTACTTTTTGTAGTCGTAATATTGTTAGAGTAGATTTTTTCTAGTAACAGACATAATTCATATATTTGTAAGCGATGTATATAAATAAGTCTTCTGAACGATTAACATAAAGCGTACGTTCTAAAGTAGTTAATGTGCTTACTGCAATAATATCTAGGTCTTATAAGCACTAGTTCTAAATAATTAAGACCTACGCCTATAAGTGATATGTATGTTCTTTTTCAAATCTCTTGCTGTGCCTTTTATCTACTTTTGGAACGTTGAATTTTACCTATTTCTATTTTTTTTTAAATGTTTAATACCCAACTACGATATACACATGCTTTGAGTGATTTTTTTAACTTCATAAATGTTTGTGCGATGTAACATGAACCAAAAGAAGTCACCAACTGGTGTTAAATGTATTTTGTAAAACTTGAATATATTTGTTCCTATTACTAAGGGCTGTTTGTAACAACAAAACAATGCCTTTGAGTGAAGTAACTGGGAGCTAATAGCATTTCTAATTGAGGAAACCTTCCGTGTAAATGATGGCGGAAATTTAGGAATTCCTTTTTATTAGTGAAAATACTAACGCTATTAAGATCTTGTTCTTGGTCTAGTTTACTACAGGAATAAATATCATGTCATTTTATATAACAGTAGGTATTTACTATTCCATATTTCCTGGTCACCTTTAATATTCATTCTTTCGTTGATTCGTTCAATAGGGAATTGACTATATTTTGACAATTTTGAATAGTCTAAATGCACAGGTTATTTTTTAGTATATTATCATATTATATTTTACCCGATCAGAAAAAAAAAACTACTGAACATAATAAAGTTTTGCATGTCATGGTCTCAGGATGGCGAGTGCTATATGATAGTGATATGCTAAGCATTTCTTTGTAATTCACGGTTTTTGTTTTTTTTACTGTTCGTGAGTGGTCAGCTACCATCAAACGAATGACACGCTCGTCTCGTTATTCAATGCAATAAAAAATAATAGAAGAAACATTTTTAAAATGAAATCGGCAATTAATTTAAATAAGTTTTGTTGTTACTACAGGTTCTAAATCACTACCTCAAGATACCTCATTTTTATTGGATGTTTTGTGTGTTTTTAATTTATTTAGTAACATTTATAGCTTATTTCATTAGCCTCGCATACCTTGAATCGTTCCAGCGATCCCTTTACCACGAATCGATATATTAAATGTTGTAATCGATTGCCAAATTGTAATCGATTTAATAAATTAGTGACAATATTCTTCTCTCTCTCTTCAGTCACAGGAAAAAAGGAAGCAGGTAAAGGTATGTGTAATGCATATTAAGAACTAGATAATATTGATTACTTTGATAAAATTAGTGAATATTGGGTGAAACACTTGGAAAAAAAACGTGAAAAATTTATTTAGTATCCAATAATTATGAACAAATTATATAAAATAACTAAATCTTGGAATTATATAATAAAGTCGGATGCACCACCCGTAACCATAATACCAAATACCAAAGCCTGTAAATTTTACTGCTGTTATGAATAACTAAAATATATCGATTCGTGTTAGAGGTTTTATTCGTCGATTCATACAAGTTAAAAGCTTTAATTTAATTTTGCTAGTCATTTTGTTTTAAATATACGAAATATGTCATATTTTATACAGAATTAAACATTCCATTTGTCACGTTTTTTGCAGTGTTGTGATTATGTGTACTAGGTTAAGTAAAATAAACTGTATTTATATTAGGCTAAGTATCATTATTGCTATGCTTTATAGCATTTCAGCACATATCGCATAGTTAAATTTATTGGAGCATTTCATCTAGTCATTACTAGAATAGGGTAATTTGGACTAAACAGCTTTGCAATTACAAAACTTTAAGGTACGTATATTTTTTTCATGCAAACATACATTATTTTAACAAAATAAAATAATTGTAATTAGAACATTGAGATAATATACTAGAGGGGACACTGCAAACAAAAAGTTTGTAACAAAATGAAGGGTACATTCTATTTCTGTCTTTGTCACGCCTACGAAGTAACATATCTTCCCTCTCGCTTCAATGTGTACCCTTGCGCATGCACCATTCGCAGAGATTTTATTCCCGATGTCTGCTCTAGTATAATACCTCCATGAATTAGAATATAATTTTTCTTTTGTCTGCAGTTACTGGTTACATAGTGGTGGTTTAACTTGATTTTTTCCATGTTGTTATATGATTCGCTGATTTTATAATCGACCTTTTCCTGTCTGATATCAAATCAATCTGAAATTAAAAAAAAAACGAATTATCTCTCTAGATAGTCCGCATATTGTATTTTAGTATTTTATAAAAGAGAATTAAAAAAATTATCTACATGCCGAAGATTTTAATAAGTATCATTTTCGGACGAGAATTGCAAAGTTATTTAGTAAAATATTTTTGAGAATCTCATACTAGCATGTTGGATATAAATTAGCTATTTATAGACAATAATCGTATCTATCGAAATGTGTTTATCTATTTCTAACTTAGATGTATTCCACGTGTAATACCACTAAACGAATAGACTAAGGTATGTGTTTCTTACTCGCCACTATTGATTTAACACGTAAAAAATGTTTGTCCCATATTGTATGTCTTTTCTCGATATTAATGCGTTTGAAATTCACTAATTGATTAAAATTTCGGACCACATTTGAGTTAAACTGAATTTTATACTTCAGTAGTGAATTAGGGTAAGTGAACCATGTATCGTCACTTTAGCTTAAAACTAAAATACTCCATTTCATATTAAATTGTAAATACTATCATCTTGTGACTTCATGTTTAAATCAATTGATTTTGCTTTTATTTTCTCATTGTTGTTAGAGTCTTTGTAAATTATTCGATTATTTTATATATATATACGCCTAAGACCACGGCCTTCTATGAAAGTTAGACACAAAGTTAAAATTTAATGTACTAGTGGAATTATAACTCACTATAAGTGTAAGCGATTTGTATTTCACGCTACTTCTAAATTGTATTTCGTTTGTTTTTATTGAATGGTTTCTTGCCGTAAAGAAACTTTAACTGTGAATGCACTGTTAGTAAAAAAAACTATAAAATAAAATGTTTCTTTCGTAATACGTGTTTGATTTATAATTCTTTTTAATTCGTTATATTATATAAAAAAGTCAATGTAATTAACTTCTCCTCACCTCAATAAATATAAAGTTTCTTATATTTATTTTGTAACTTACAAAAAGGTTATTTCACAAATTGTTTATGTGTTGTATTAGTAAAAAATATTAAGCTACATATTTCTAATTAAAATATACATTACAGACTCAAACTAAGATTTCAACCACACTGTTTGAAAAATTATTACTTAGAAATCAATGTGTTAGTTCACATATTTAAAATAACATATAGACTTTCTAAGCAAAAGTTTTAAAAATAGTTATAAGATAAGAACAAACCAGGACGTGAATTGACGGCAATTTTTAGGGAATCTTAAAATGTACATATATTAAAAACATCATATTATTGGAGTGCTTAGTTCGTACATTAATTGTAAATAAATCCACAGGGAAAAAGATTGTTAGTAAAAATTCGAATTTTTTGCCTAATCATAATTTGATATTTACTAACATAACTAAATAAATCAAGTATATTGTTACATTAAAAACCATTACTTGAAATATCGGTTATGCAGCTCTATACAATCTGGTATTTGAAATGGTACACAGAACAGCGGATAAACTAACAAATGATAGTTGATAAAAATAATATAGTACGTCTATATCACTCACCGAAACGTTGCTCCTGCAGATGACGGCATTGACAAAAATCTAGCACAGAACATCACTTATACTGTATTATCCACAGCACAATCTTAACCACTCAAGAACTATAGCGAAACGGAACACGCGCCATGTTTTTAGCAAGCGTGCACGAGAAACTGAAGTACAGTCCAACAAGATGATACCAGATAATAAGAATAACTACCCTCCATTATATTTTATTCTCAAGCTTTGGTGGGATATGTAGAATATTCAACCAGAGCAACAAAATTAATTCAAAGTACCTTAATTTATTTATTATTTATTACTACACATACTTAATATTATTTAATGGTAAGTTTAATACAATTATAGGTAAGTATGTCTCTCATAATTATGTGAGAGGTCCCTATACGTGCCTACGTATAGGGTGGTGGTGCCTACCATCGCAATGTCTATTTCTCCAATCAAGCAGTAGTGTAAATTCACTGCTGTGTTTCAGTTCGAAGGTCATTGTAGCTTGAGTAACTACTGGATTGAAATGGCACGATGTGATAGGGGATGAGTCTACCGCCATATCGGGCACAAATTCCTGATTCCGGGCAGATAATGAATATAAAAATCAATTTTTCTTTGCCCGACCTGGGATTCAATCCAGAGACCTCAGTGTGGTGATCGTAACGTAGTACAAATGCGCTTCCGAGGTAGTAGAAAAAATCTTATCTTTGCAAAAGTGTATTCTGTCAGCGTCAAAACTCCTAAGATATTTGGACAACACAAAAGAAACATCAGCAGAACGTAATATAGACATCTATATCAAATCTAGACAGGTCTGATTGGTTGGACGGTAGCCAAAATATTTCCACGCCGAAAACCAATTTCTTCTTATTCTTAGAAAAAACAATATATTTGAATTTAGATTATATCCAATGAATTTAAATGGAGTCGTTATGAAAACTTCCAGTTAATAAACAACCGCCTCTGGTACAACCAAATTAAGATATTTGAATGAAAAACCGTTTTAAATTCCTGTGCGTCTTTATTTCTTGCGATGTCTTCCTCGACGATTCTTGTTATTTTTTTATTTGGAATGAATTGTTTTGTGTTATGTTTTACAAAAAGACTTATAAAAACACCAAGTAAATATGTACTCGTATATCAAATGGACTTACAGGAATGAAAAGCAGGTAATATTATATAGCAATTGAATTCTAAGCTTATTTTGTATAATTACTTATGTGTTGGCATAATTTATCTATTTATAAGACTGGATAAAACTATGAGATGATTAAATCAAATAAAGATAATTATAGAACGAAAAATACGATGTGACGAAGCAGTTTTTGTTAAACTAAGAAAAACGCAATCTCTTTCATGTATTTCGGGAGTTCCTCATTTAGACTTTAAATAGAGGAAACGGTTTTTTAAAGCAAGCCTGCATGCGGCTGTTAATAAAATATTCTCTTGGCTGAAAACTGATGTTTTTCTATTTGTATGAGTTTATATGAGTCGTGGGTTGGTAAGCGAGATTGCCTTCATTCTATTGCACTTTATATGTTTTTGTTCTGCCTTGGTAGAATATTAAACCACAGTTGGCAGTAAGTACCTACAATGAGCTAAGGAGTACTGTTTTTTTTTTATTCATTACTATTGTAAGTACTATTATATTAGTAGGTAATATGAAATAAACATACCTACACCCAACACTCACATACATAGTCCTGAACCCACACTAAGATCGAGTCTTGTGTCATGGGTATCAGGAACTACGAGAGACTTTAAGGTCTCACAAACACCCAGACCCTAAACAAATACATGCGATTCACACAAACATTTTCTCGGTGAGGTGATCGAACACGTGGTCTCTCGTTTCATAGCCGGCGTTTAACCGACTGCGCCTGCGGAGCTGTCAAATAGAAGAGCGCATTATGTTGTAAATTCTTGTTTATAATAATAACATTATCATCTATTGAAGTATATACATAATAAATATTATGTACTAAGATATTAATCTAATAATATAATTCTCATTGTCCAAGTCAATTTCCCATATTTACATCGCTTATAAATTAATATTATTACAATAGTCTTTGTAAAATGTACATTAAGAACACAGAGGTTTAATTTATTTTTCATATAAAATTAATCTAAGGCACAGTCCGGAAAACATACCATTTAAAACAATTTCGCAGATAACATCACTAATAACACCCCTAAAACGTAATAAAGTAAATTCAACGCGTATAAGCACTTAAATTTACGATTGTAGCAAACACGCTACGTTTATGAGCTATTCAACCAGAATGCATCGTTATTGAAGAGATTATAGAAGAATAATGATTTTTAGTCTAAAGGAAATTCAATGGGGGGAATTCTCGGTTTTGTCGCACAATAGAACGTTGAATGGACTTTGAACGGGAATGTCGCATGAAAGTCTGAGTTTTACGTCACCAGTAGAGAAATGTCAACGGTAGTTAAAAATAGTTATTTGAAACGCATAAATATACATACATATAAAACATATAAATACTATAGTTACTGCGTTCAAATGTGTGTCATTTATTGTAATAAAAATAGTGAACTTAAACATTTTTATTTCCCAACAGACCACCATGCACATAAAACTATTCTAATAATGTAAACCTATTTATTCAGAATAAAATAAAATCAAAACCTAAATTGCTACTTAACAAAAAAAACCAGACAGTAAAAATCCTAATTACCTTGAAAACAATTTACAAAAACTAATAGAAACTAATACGATTCCGGTAATACTAAGTTCTGCCAATTCAAACGATAATCGAACACAGACAAATTGCGTAGACGCAGTGTAAATCTTCTGGGAACAATCCATCCAACAGATTGGTTTACGATCGCCTATTATGAATAGCTTTCTTAATCCTACTTGTGAAATAATGGATCTATCTTTACCAACTGGTCTAACTATCATGTCTTACTCCTTTTGTTTTGTGTTTACTAAAGGCCAAGGTTAGTGGACTTTTTTCTTCTTCTGCACTGGTAGGATATTGTTTGCTCAAGTAATGTCCATATTTGTTGAATGTGGTAAATCTGTGATGATCCATAGAACAGTGTCGCCTTCCGACTTCAGCGGGTAGTTTTATGCTATTAGATTTGCCGGCAGAACTATACCGAAAGATTAGGTTCTTGCCGATAAATATTTTTCCTTAGGCGGAACTGTTATACATGGATTTTAAATTAAACATAAAATAAATTAAACAATCTAGCAAAATAAATCCATACAGTTTTATAAATTCTTTGGACTATATTTACTCAACGTTGACCTTCAATGACATTAAATCTCCGACAGGTAATATTAAAAATTAACTCGGAGCAGTTAGCCTGATCTATATACGAACCCGGGACACTTCAATACATATTCAATGTACCGAATATTCCAGTTAATTACCATAATTGGATGTAATGGATTGATTTTATCACACTCTCCTCTCCCTTGATTAATTTGGGCAGTATCTATAGTGTCACATAGTATACAACCTGCCTGGTCCAAGTATTACTCTGCTAAAGTATTCATCTGATCGTACAATAATTAATCTTCCAATCTTCAGAAAGACCCGACATAAACTCCATTCACTAAGACCTTATCCATCCAAAGGTTTAACTGAAACTAAATGCGGATCCTAGGTAATTTACCTATTTCGGACTATACAAACCGGAATCTTTGGGCCCTTACAAAGGTAATTAAGGTAGCTATTAGTCGGACCGTTTAACACAAATCGCCCTTTGTGAATTTGTTTCTAATTATTTCGAAACGTATCCGAGGTTAGGCCCGTGTCGGATGAATTTGTTATTGCGCTTCGTGGTGATTTTGTGAAACTACCTTTATTTCCGCTGGAACGGTGACCATTGTAGGTAAAATCATGGGAAAAATATATTGAGCTAGACGAATATAGGTACTTTAATTCAGCTGTGTTTTTTTGTTGTTGATTGGAATGGTGAGACGAGCGTGCCATTGATAAGCGACATCACCACTCGTGAACGGTAATAGAACCAAGCAACACCGTAAGTTACAAAACAATGCTTGTCATTCCAATGCGCTCGCGACACTGAGACATACGATGTTAAGTTTCAATTTCATTATCAGCCTGGAGTCAGAAATTGGTGCCCGATATAGCGATAGGCTCGTCCCATATCACATCGTGTCGTTTCAATGCAGTAGTTACTCTGGCTACAATGTCATTCAAACCGGAACATCTGAAATACTGTTGTTCAGAATTCGGAATGATCGGAGAAGGGCACACCTACGTTTCGCAGACGATATAGTCTTAATGGCAGAATCGCTGGAGGAGCTGCAGCAGATGCTGGACGGCCTGGCTTCAGCCTCACAGCGAATAGGTCTTCAATAAACTTGGATAAAACCAAGGTTATGATCAACCACCACCTTGATCTAAGATCTGTCGCTGTATGTGACCACCAGCTCGAAGTTGTTTCCGAATATACCGACCTTGGAAAGATTTTTCAATTTTGAGAAACAACTTTGAGAAGGAGGCTACGAGGAGGATCCAGCTGGGCTGGGCAGTATTTGGCAAACTACGTCGAGTCTTCTCGTCACCCCTACCACAATGTTTGAAAACTAAAGTTTTCAACCAGTGCGTCCTACCTGTTATGACCTACGGTGCTGAGACTTGTACACTCACAGCACGACTTATCTGCCAGCTCAGGTTCACTCAGCGAGCTATGGAGTGTGCTATGCTTGAAATTCCTCTGAAGGATAGGATCCGTAACGATCTTATCCGACAGAGAACCAAAGTCGTAGACATAGCACATTGGATTAGCAAGCTGAAGTGGCAGTGGGCTGGCCACATTTGTCGAAGAACCGACAACCGCTGGAGCAGACGTGTTCTTGAGTGGAGACCGCGTCTTGGCAAGCGTAGTGAAGGACGCCCACCGGCTACGTGAAGTGACGATTTGCGAAAGGTCGCTGGCAGATGCTGGATGCGACAAGCCGAAGACAGGGTAAAATGGCGCAATTTGGAGGAGGCCTATGTCCAGCAGTGGACAACAGTTTAGGCTGATGATGATGATGATGATGATGATTATGATGATGATGATAATGGAGAAGGGCCTATGTAACTTTCGCAGTTGCTAATTTCGTACAATTGACACAATATTTCAATAAATCTGCTGATGGAACACAATAGAGATTCAAGTGCATAAATAATACTTTTGGTTAAACAATTCGTTTCCAAGTTTGTAACTCCAAAACAAAGAATTTTCAACTTCTACTCGTAGTTCAGAAATCGTAGACCAACCGGGCGAAGTTCGAGATTTATATCCAATATTGGCACAAAATAATATCAACAGAAGTTTGGTCTGGTTGGAGATCACGTCGACAATAATTCTGGTAAACATGGATCCCTACTTCGGCCAAGTACGTGACTGTTGTTGCGTTAGAAGATTTTATTTATTTTTGTATGAAAGGGTTTGGGTATAAAATGTGGGTACTTGTTTCATGAAAAAAAAAGGGTAACAATATGGTGTCTTTAATGGTTTGGTTGTAGAATTTATGGTTTTGAAAACCGGGATTTGGTTTCCATTCCCAAAGAATATACATTATCACAATTTTTTTTCTCGGTACTGGGATCGAACCTGCGGCATCTCGTTTCAAAGTCCGTGTCTAACCAACTGCGCCACAGAGGCTGCCTGTACCAAGTTATTAAATTACAAAATTTACCTCTACTTATATTTTTCTGAAACATAATTATAATTCTTAAATTCATTGAATCATATAATATCATTATATTAATAAGACGCATTCGACCCTTAGCTTAGCTCCACTTAAACCATAATTGATAACTTCAACAACATCATCACAGCACGATTCAATTTATGTTTAACCCTCAAATGGTTACCACAAATTAGGCCTGCGCTCAAGTGTGGTAACACTAAACATTAAACAAATCTTTTACTAGGCCATCTGAGCCCGGTCTTACATACCCTGAGGTAACGTCTTGTGTGAATTTAATTAACATGACGTTTACGGGTTTGTGGAAATGTTTTGTCTGTGGTAACCCTCACGAGATTATAGTACTAATTTATCATAACGATGCTTAGTATTATTATTGTGTAGAATTATGTTTACGTCATATGTAAATTTTACATTAATGAAGGTCATGCCCCGTATGCGTAAGATACAAATGACCTTCATCTCTAACCAATAAATATTATTTCTGGAAAGCATTGCTCTTAACATCAGATGCTTATCTGTCACTGAGTCGAGACAAGAAGGGAAAAAGAGGGTAAAAATATTGAAACAATAGTGTGACGCCATCAAAAAAGGTAATGATAGCGAATGATTTTGCAACTGAGGACGCTGAAGATGAGGCAAATTAGACTATACTGAAAGATGAACCCTGGCACCAGTCGAGCAAACCCATTCAGCAAAAGTAACTTTATTATTCTTCTACCATTTCTTAACTTCATCAAACGTCAGGCTTTACATATCAACCATTATGAATAGCGCCATCGTTCTATCAAGCTTAACGCGAATGTAAAATATTTTCCATTGTCCTCAACGATGTGTCCAACAGGATAACGAAATTGCTATTATTGCAATTTCATTCTGTTTACGGTTGATAAAACAACATTAATTTGTTTAGTTTTTATTATAGGAATATATCAGTGTGAGACTTTTATGTTTTTGTATTTTATATTTGCGTTTTGACTAATATTTACGCTGAAATTATAGCTCGCCTGATTGCCGGTAAAAGTTACGGGTTTAGAAGCTTCTGAATCAAAACCCCCTAGATTTCTTCATACTCACCATAGAAGAAAAATTTTGGTGTTGAAAACTAGTCTGTTTTGTATATTATTTATGATTTATGTTTCACTTAATAGAATATCCCATCAAAAACATCCTGTAAAAAAATTCCAAGTCTCGCGGCTTCAGGTTTTCTACCGCAAAAAGTTGTGAGATGCATGTAATACCAAGTCGATTAATTTATTTAGTCCTTACGGGACCTCTATATAAAGGTATTACGTTAGTTATTACCATATCAATATTAAAAATTCTTTACGTTTTAAATAAATGATCGACTTGGCCATCGCATGAAAACATAATGTATCGTACAATTTATACATAATGCTGCTGGCAAGTTGGTACTTCTTACTTCTAGAATATCACTAACGATTTTTTCTTAAAGCCTCTGTCTTATGGATTTTTCTTATTTCTGTAGGTATCAATTTATCACAAATATAGCGGATTTGATTATCAATGTTCTTTCTTTCATTGTATTTGATATTTTAGAGCTATTTAGTCTATTATTTGCAAGTTTTCCTCGTCATGTTTTTCCTAGAGGAATGTTGTACAGTTCATGGGCTGAATACACCCTTTCCCTCTCTATACCCCCCTCCTGTTATGCCTCATACATATAGATACCTATCTACAACTATTATTCCATTATATATGGGTACAATGATTCATAAATGAAAATGTAACTTTGTAATCCTATGCATTTATATGGGATTACAAAGTTATTCACGTAGTTGGTCTATCTAGAAAACTAGACACAAATTATGAAATGTTTGAATTTTCCCTTACTTTAGACACTAAACACTAATTATATTCTAAATTTGAAGGTTCTATGTCTGCTAGAAGTGCCTTAGACTTTTGATGATCGGTCAGTCAGTCAGTGAGTGACAAAATTAAGAAAGTTTGACTAGTTACAATTCTTAAACTACTGGGTTCAAATTGAATGAAATTTTAAATATACCGTGTTTACATAATGCCTATTTAGTAACTGAAAATTCAGGCTTCATGCTTTAGCCACAACGAAGTTATAGGGGGTTGAAATGGTCCTGAATTGCTTCGAGAAAAGGATGTTACGGCCATGCCACTTTTTAGCTCGACTTGGAGGGGGCTCGGCCGCGCCCCCAGATTCATACGTTCGTTATCAATGATTTAGTGGCAGTGGAAGGAACACACATCGAAGAGGGGCACGCGTAGTGTTGGACATCGTCCCACAAGATGGACAGAGTGAACAAAAAATCTAACAAGATATCAAGAAGTCGCTGAATTTAGACTACTTCTAGTACGTCCACTGAAACAATCCTTGTGGGAGGCCTACATCTTATTGTTTAAGTACTTATTTTATGATCTTCAATATCAATAATTTCTACAAAAATTATTGAATTTTTTTTGTCCTTCGTACTTTCTGTTTTAGGTACAATTTTTTTTTCTCAAATCCATCTATATTTTTTTTATCCCTTATACTTTCTGTATAATATTTTGTATTTGAAACATGACGTGTGTGTTTTATTTATTACTAGCGGCCCGGCCCAGCTTCGCCTGGGTGGAGAGATATTCTTTCACTTCCCTCTACGCCTGAAGGCAGCCTTTGTGATATTGATTCGTTGGTGGAAGAAGTGGTAGGAGGCGCCCGACGTGACGGCCCAGTAGTGGCATGCGCGTGAGCTGCGCGCAGTTCTGAACAGTACTTGGGCATCGCAACATTACTTTATTTTTCTGAAATAATGTAGCCTAAGTTACTCCTTATTATATCAGCTACCTGACAGTAAAAGTCACGTCAAAATCGGTCCAGCCATTTCAGATATTAGCCGGAACTAACAGACAGACAAAAAAAAATCTAAGATCATTTTCGTTATGGGTATCGTGTATATAACGATATGTAGTTGGACATTTTCTTTAATTTTTCACTTTACAAACAGACACTTCAACTTTATTTATAAGTATAGATTATTTATTATTATCATATATAAACTCCTGTCTCATTCCCAGAAGGGATAGGCAGAGGTGCTGGTAGCAAACCAGCACACTCACGTTTCGCCTTGTGTGTTTTGTCTCACGTTATGATAGGGTGAGCCTATCGCCATATTGGGCACAAAACTCAAACTTAGTTCACCATAATTGTCGAAAAATAATACTTTTCATTTCCAACGACAAAAACATTGTAAACTATTGCTATTTTCATGACACGAGCCAGTTTTGTTTAAAAATACCCAGTGTATTTTTCATACAAAACGCACAACAAAAAACTGAATAAACTTCACGGTTTTATAGAACAAAAAATGTGTCAAACGTTCAAAAGCAGACATGTTCTGTTTCGCATCCGCAAGATATCTTTGTGAATTCGTGGCTTTTAATTTTAGACTCGACAGACAATCGCATTTCAGATTGGAAAGGCGATATCTTTTTTTTAATCCAAAAAGTCAAGGTGGATTAATCTTATCTGAGCTTTGGTGAATTTAGGATGATATCGTATGAAATTAATATTGGTGGAATGCGTTTTATATAAAAAACATATATTTTTTGTGTACAAGTGCGTGGTGCCTGTTGGTAAATGGACCAGATGCGGCTGTGAACATGTTTACTGTGGTCGCGGGTACGAACCCCAGGGCACACTCTGACTTTTCGGAGTCACGTGTGTATTTGTCAATCACCACACACTATAACGGTGAAGGAAAACGTCGTGAGTAAACCTGCATACCATGGCGATTTATTAAAATATATATGGTATTTAAGTCCACCAACGCGCATTAGCCCAGGGTGGTGGATTATGATATGGCCTAAACAGTCTCAATCGTGCTCTCGATTGTAGAGGAGGCCCGTGCCCTGCAGTGGGATGTACTCGTATATGGGCTGATTCGGAGATATAGAATAAGAGAGAATAAGATTTATTCAGATAGGTATTAGAGTAAAATTTTACCAATAGTTTAATGGCTATTTTCATCAGAAGCAATGTCCCGACCACAGTTTAACGAATCACCTTTTTAACTACCGCAAAATCGACACTCTTCCAAAACAAATAAAATCAACTTGCCCCAAAAGTAAAACATTAAGTTTAAATGTCACGACCTCGAACATCCCTGTATTAAATGAGGCACCCAAGGGACTAGACGTGATCTAATCGAATGAACTCAGATATTTATTCAACTAAAGGCTAACGTCAGATATACATCGCCAAATAAACTTCAGATGGAACTTTTAAAGTGAAAAGGATGAAGTGACGAGAATTGGGAATGGAAATATTAAATGGATCGAGGATGTGACGGATATACAGGGCTATGTTTCAGCCTGCACAAGTATTTTTATTGAACTCAAGAGAATAATAATGCTGATGAATAAAATGTGGAAAATATTAAAACACATTTTTTTATTTGTATTGTATCAGCCCATATACGTCCCACTGCAGGGCACGGGCCTACTCTACAATCGAAAGTACGATTGGAGAGTGGTTAGGCCATATAGTCCACCACGCTGGCCTAGTGCGGGTTGGCGGACTTACATACCATAGAAATTCTTATAAATCGCTATGGTATGCAGGTTTCCTCACGATTTTTCTCTTCACCGAACACATAATAAATATAATAAAACACATAATAAGTAATTAATTCCATTTCATAATATTCTAATCCATGTTTAAATACTTAACATCTGCTACAAGCAACGTCGTCACGCCGGTTATTTTATACAAGAGGCGCTCGCACATTTATGTATGTACATAGTTTATCAATGGCCTTATTATGGTCTTGCGTATTGTTTATTATTTAATTTTGTGAGGATAGAATATTTTGAAAACAATAAAATTTTATTATTCTAATGGACTATATTCATGATTCTGAACATCCGGTTAAAATGTGTGCACTGATATCAAAATAACCCTGTATAAGACGAGGAAGTATGGTTCAATCAGAAGATGTCAACACCGAATCTAAACTGCAAATAAGTGACACCTAGTAATGGAAATTATTGCTATTTCAAATTACATCACCACCTTGTTATTTTTGAAGCCTTAGCATACTCTATATTTCTGCTATTGCTAATTGCCCCCACAGAATATGTAAACAATAAACCTTAGCTTATATTATAATAACCATTTGTCACATCTAAAATTACACGCACATAATTGACTGTTCTGTTATTATTTTATATGGGTTCGTAAAAAACAAACTTAAAAAACTCACTCCTTCCAGCCAACACAATATCGTAGAAAATATTAACCGGTTGGCTTAGTGAATCACAATAGCACATCGCAAAATTTTACGTATTAATATAATTTGTGAAATGTTATTATCGACTTCGTAATCGAATCGAATCGTATTGTACTCTCGTTTGTAGAGAAGTTTAGTTACCTGCAGTAGGACGTGTATGGGCTGATACATATGAAGAAGAGTGTTAAATATAGAAAAGTGAATGGTGGTGTGTTAACGACCCTTGACAGTATAATGGTACGAAGTAAAACACTATAGAATAATATTGCTTTACGTGGGATTTTGTTCAAGCAACGCAAACCATTGATGTAAAAGACGTATCCCAAGGACATTTTAAACACAAAATTTGAGGTATCATGATCATATAGACGATATTAAAATCACAAAATAGAAATGAAGCAAAATAACATTTACAAAATAACTGGACCACAGCACAGAGCACAGAAGCCAGCGTCGGGTCACGAATAAAATCAATACAATGATATTTCTGCTGGCTGTCCGAATTGTTATTTCTGCAGTGCATGTCACTTTCACGTGTCTATCAATTTATTTTTGATATAACTTTGTTTTATTACCAGTTTATTATCCGGAAAAGTACGTTATATTATTAATATTAGATTCATTTTTCATTTGCATATAATATATTGTTTCATGCACAGAACAATTTGAATTCATCGGTTTTCATGTATCTCACGACTGCTACCGAAAACGAAGCCGGGTGGTAGTTTTAGTGACTACAAACACAATGCAACTAAAAAAATTTGCAAAAAAACGCGTCAATTATTTTTTATGATTTTTTAAATATCGTCATTTTTGGGTGGTAAATCCATGGTTTTTGGCCAAAATAATTATTTAAACTCTTTTATACCTTAGAGTATTTATAAATAAAAGGGTACACACTATTATTTTGGAAAAAAATGTATCTACCATCCAAATATGGCCATAGGAAAAAATTTGCAAAAAAAAGTTGTCGCTTTTTTTGCAAAATTTTCTATTGCATTGTGTCTGAAGTCGCTGAAACAACCACCCAGCTTCGTTTTCGGTAGCAGTCTTGATATACCCTGTATAATACAATTATTTCGTTTTGTAAATCGTATAAAATCTATTTTATTGTTTGAAACTAAACTTAATGCACTAAAAATTTGAGTACAAGTAAATAATAAATAAATAATGTATGCATAATGACATAAATAATACATACTAACTTCGAGTAATCTAATTATATTCAGAAACAATCCGCTTGCAAATATATATTTTTTTATTTTAATTCTTACATTTAAAATACTTCATTAACATTTAACCCAGTAAGTTCTTATACAACAAAAACTTTCCATGAACAAACCTCTGAATATCAGTCTTTAAATCACACAACAATACTCGACAGCCAAAACCCAATCCAATTTAAATAAGACACTCGCTCTCAAGGTACGACCCAAGTAAATCATTTCGTATTTACCTCATCGGAACTACAAGCGCACAGCCAATATTTGTATTCAAGAACGGGCGGAACGGAATCTCCGAAATAATTACACGAAGTTCATCAGTGTTGCATTCCAATTAGTGAAGCGCCTTCATTTGCGCCCATCATTATACCGGGGTGACGATATTCTAGATTTTGATGGTATCGATTTGTTCCAATTTGGATTTACTAAACCAAAGTGAAGTGAAACTATCGCTATGGTGATTTTTTGGAATACAAATTCAGACAGAACAACTCGACAGAAAATTTACGTAATGCATAATAATTCGATGTCGTATTTTGTTTGGTGAGTTAGATTCCTAAGGATATGATAGCCCTTTCCTAGTTCAGTGATTTTTCTTTCCATTCTTCTCTAATTTTGTATTGTTTATAAGAATCATTCAAAATGTTATTCAGAAATTTCTTCATTTTTCTATTTTTGAATTAATTTAATTATTCATTCAATAGTGAGGGAAATAAAAAAAAATATTAAAATATACAATACAACGCTTATACAATATAAGATCATACTAATAGATTTAGTATGAACATTAGTTCCTTGTTTACTAAATTTTCTAACGTTTCGTGGTCCCCCACTAGGCATGCGTGAATCAGTTGATCCAAAACACTCAGCCGGTTGGTTAATCGGTTTAACTGATGAAACTTCACCTTTACAAAACATCCGGAAAATAATCATAACGTTGACCAACTGCAGTCGTGTTCAGATAAAGTATCGACATAATTATATCGGCCTGCTGGAAAACCGAGTTGATTGATCGCGAAATGCGACACACTTTCGATGTTTCACTCTACGGAATTTGCACTTCGCGTACCGTAGTCGCTGTTCGGGTTGGTGAATATTTGCGTATATATTTGCCTATTGGTTTATGTATTATTAAAAAGCATTAAATAATTATATCTTCTATATAAGAGTTAGGTAAGCGGTCAAGTTGACGTACGAATAACCGATGATTTGAGCTCCACAACTAGAAACTTCTTTAGGTGTAATTTTTTTGAGATCTAAAATCTCCCGTAGTTTTCACCCTTGTCTCACTATTTGTATGTTCCTGGGCGCAATATCACAATATCTGTAATAGTTTTAAATAAATAGTAAATACTTACATCCTGTAGTAACATGCATACCCCACACTAAGATCTAGTCTTGCGTATTGTCTTTTTTCTACTGCTACTTTTCGACCTCACACACACCCAGACTTAAAGCAAATACCTGTGGATCACACATATGTTTGTCTCGGTGTGGGGATCGAACCCGCGGCCTAACGTTTTACAGTCGGTGTCTAACCACTGCGCCACAGAGGCTGTTAATTTATATATAAAACTTTATAAATAAATACAAATTGCATCACAAAACAAGACGAGCAATACACTCGACTAATTCCAATCTGCCTACATTAAGTGAAAGCAAATAAAAAAGTCAAATAAAAACTCTCCAACATCTATTGCAAGCGATACTTCAAACTTGTTTCAATTCAGCTTTGCCAACTAAAAGTTAAGTTTTCATCTACATTTTAAACTTCGTTAGGAACTCAAATGAATTGACAGGTCTGGTTTTACAACGTTGGACAAATTGACGCGTGCTTTGTGCAATCTGCAAGGTGATCTATCGGTTTTATTTTAATACGGATTAGCTGATTTAAATGTTGTCTTGTGATGGGTTGGAAATCTATTCATCGCATAGGTATATTGTTTAGTTGATATGTGAATATTTGTTTGGCGTCTTATTTCAAACACAAGACAAGAAACAATTTTTCTGTGAGAGGATTACTGGTGGTAGGATATGGGCGGGTAAGACAAGCCTTCCACGGTGGCCCACACAAGTATCTTACATACATATAAACATAAACTCACACCTTTTTCCAAAAAGGGCAGGGTAGGCAAAGGGGTTTAAGGGCACCCAGATTCCGTCTTGTGTGTTCCATCCCACGATGACAGCCCATCCATTCCAAACATCTTGCATTTCATATTCAGCAAACCGGCAAAATTATGTGGACTTTTTAAAGCTATCATTTTTCGCTCTTCAATACATTGTCTCAACCTTCAGCTCACACCGTCACATCCAGCTCAATAAGTACATTATAGTTTGTTTTTATGTAAAGAATCAAACCAAAAAACACAAAGATACCTTCTATTAACTGATGCGATGCTAATAATCCCAATCCATCTGTAAGTATCCTAGAAAAAGGATCCTCATTTATTTCCCATCTTTTAAAAACATAGTCACGCTTTGGCAATTTGTTTACTATCTAGAAAACGACTGCCTCGGGCGAACACTTAGAGGTCGACCCAGTTCGCTTACCTACATAATTTCATTTAATAGTTGTTTGCTAAAGATATTCATTTTAATATTTTTTAATTTTTGAATCACCCTTTTTGATAGTCAGTATTTCCATTATAAGAATGTATTTGTCGTAAACATATGTTGAAAAGACTGCCCGGTTTTACATTCCTCGGCTTATAAACGAGCTACCCTATACATTAAAAGACTATATAACAGAAAAAAAATATTAAATCTAAATAAAACTATACTTTATTCACCATCAAATAACACCAACTGGTACTTAATGTGTCTTCCACTTGTGCCCACTTACCCAGCCCTTGTCACCTTCACACTCGGATTGTAATCCTGATAGGCGCATGTATAAATGCCTTGCGTCGACTTGTTGTAGATAGATAGCATTAGGACAAACCTTAGTGGCTTATAAATGCTAAAATACCTACTGAGTCTGTAACTTTTTTTGTAATCATGATAAATGAAGTGAATGAAGTGCGTTGTGGCCCTGTTGGTAAACGGACTAGACGCGACTGCCAACATGTTCACGGTGGTCGCGGGTTTCGAATCCCAGGTCACACCTCTGACTTTTCGGAGTCATGTGTGTATTGATAGTCAATCAGCATGCACTAAAACGGTGAAGGAAAACATCGTGAGGAAACCTGCATACCATAGCGATTTATAAAAATTATTCTATGGTATGTAAGTCCGCCAACCCGCACTAGGCCAGCGTGGTGGACTATATGGCCTAACCACTCTCAATCGTACTCTCGATTGTAGAGGAGGCCCGTGCCCTGCAGTGGGACGTATATGGGCTGATACAGAATGATAAATAAATTTAATTGTGTATTTACGATGATGTTTATGTGCTCTTACTGTATAATTATTCATTTTAACTCTCCATACGTTTTTTTTAAATTTATTTATCATTCTGCATCAGCCCATATACGTCCCACTGCAGGGCACGGGCCTCCTCTACAATCGACAGTACGATTGAGAGTGGTTAGGCCATATAGTCCACCACGCTGGCCTAGTGCGGGTTGGCGGGCTTACATACCATAGAAATTTTTATAAATCGCTATGGTATGCAGGTTTCCTCACGATGTTTTCCTTCACCGTTTAGTGCATGCTGATTGACTATCAATATTTTATGTTTAATATCAAATATATACAGAATATTCACAATTTATATCTAAATAGTAACCAAAATTATTCTTTTCCTACAATCACATAATGTTTTATAGAAGAAATAGTGTAAATAAACAGCATAATAAAAAATAATAGAATGACAGTGTGTGACAATGTCAAATTATTTTACAAAACATGTTAATAAAAGACCAAAGGATGTTCCATAATAAGCCAGGAAGAAACGGAACGCACATTTAACATCTCCCAGCTCGTCGAGCTCCGCGTCGTGGGCGTCGGCTTCGGACGTATTCGAAGTGACACCGGACAACGACGCGTCGAGCCAACACGGCGAGCTGCAGTCGTCCCCGCCGCCACCAAGACCTGCGCAGCGAAGAGGACGACCCCCTCCAGCGGTGGGCTTGGGACCTGTGGGGCCGAGTGTCCCGCCTACGGTCCCGCTACCGGTGGAGTAGTGCGCCGCATGAGATGGACACGTGAAATCAATGAGAATGTCATGCGGGCCTACTTTGGGGCAACAAATGGAGGAATTAACCTCACTGCCTATCGTGTTAAAATGCTGTCTCTGTTTCAGGCTTTGGAACCAACGGTTGATGTATCATCCCAACGACTGTCGGATCAAGTGCGATTTATTCAGCGGCGTAAGTTGTTGGATGATGACACACTTGAGCGGTTGCGCACAGACTTATGTTTGTCCAGGAAGACCATGTATCGCCCGTCAGTGGAGATCAAGCGGCAGGCCCAACACCAACACCTGTTGCTGATTCGAGCTGACGGACAATTTGGATGACAACGTAAGTCCCCAAGATAAACAGCAACTGAGAGGAGCTTTGGAGTGTGCGATTTTGGAGTTTGCGTCTTTATCGGCGTCTTGTAGACCGCGTTCTGCCACGTTTGCCAACGCATAGAAGAAATTTGGCGCTGATGGGAGCTTTGGACTCCATGTTACCTACATACTTGGAGTCCCAGTCGGGATCTTGTTGATACGCACTCGATCCTTTACTGCGCGGCCGTCGCAGCATGTCGAGTGGCTAATGTTCAATTCCCAAAAGAATATAGAGCTACTCGAGGTGTTGTGACTGTGCCTGCCTGGCAGCGGAGGATAGAGGATCGTATCAACAGGGCCCGAACTCTCATCGGCAAGCTAATTTCTTTTAAAGAAGGAAACAGCAGGCCGAAGATTATGCGTTTTGTGACGCAGGCTTTTTCGGGGACCAACACAGTCCTCGAAATTATAGGCTTTGCGTCACAGAACGCATAGACTTCTTCAAACAAAAGTCTATGCGTGGGCGAACCGCATTCGTCGCTACAGGAGGCGATGGGATCGTTTCCAACAAAATCGCAAGTTCCAAACTGACCAAAAGAGGGTTTATAGATGTTGGGAGAATCCTCCACAAGGTGTGGTGGATGGGCGGCTTCCCAGTGCTCACGAAATGCGTGAATACTGGACGAATATCTGGTCGTCGCCTGTCTCTCACACTGAAGCCTCCTGGTTTAGTGTTGTAGATCGAGCTTGCGAGGCAATACCGGCTATGGAAACCATTTTAATCAATCCAGAAGATGTGCTAACTGCAATTAGACAGACGCAAAAACTGGAAGTCACCGGGTCCGGACGGTCTGCACAACTTCTGGTTAAAATGGTTTCCAAGTTCGCATGCTCGATTGGCAGTGCAATTCCAGGATGCGCTTGAGCGGGGATCCCTTCCAGCATTTATGACAACAGGTGTTACTCACCTTCTCTTTAAGTCCGGTTGTACCACGGAACCAAAAAATTATAGACCCATCACATGCCTTCCCACTATTTATAAAGTTTTGACCTCCATAATTAGATCTAAAATTACAGACCATATAAATTCTACCAAATTCTTTTTTCCGGCCAAACAGGTTGCATGAATGGGTCCCGTGGTACTAAGGAGCTCCTTCTCATTAACATGACCATTTGCCAACAGGCCTCGTCACAACCGACGGAATTTATCGGCTGCCTGGATAGTTATAAAAGGCCTATGATTCGGCTGCCTCATACATGGCTCATGAGGGTGTTAAATTTGTATAAAATTAATACAAATTTATGCAACTTCCTTGGCGTCTTGTATGGGGCAGTGGACCACTGTCCTAGATATCCAGGTGGTACGGTTCCTCCTGATTGTGACGAACCGATTAGAATCAAGCGGGGTATATTCAGGGCGACAGTCTGAGTCCACTATGGTTTTGCTGGCCTCTGAATCCCCTCAGCACTCTGTTGTTGGATTCAGGGTTAGGCTACCGTCTACGGAGAGGCTCTGAGCCTATATCTCACTTGCTCTATATGGATGACCTTCAAGTTATTTGCATCGAAACAAACCGAATTGATTGAGTTGTTAAAAATAACGGAAAGATTAGCAATTCAATCAATATGGATTTTGGTGTAGATAAATGTGCGGTTATCCATGTGAAGCGAGGGGAGGTTGCGGTCTCTGATGACATACTAGTCTCAGAGACTGTAAGGCTCAGATCCCTCTCTTGACGGAAACCTACAAATATTTGGGTATGCCTGAGGCTCTAGGTATCATGGGTGCAGATGTAAAACGATCGTTGATAAGAGCGTTTTTTTTTAGCCGCCTGACAAAAGTACCGTAAACAGTTTTTTTGTCCGGTGGAAACAAGGATTCGCGCTTTTAAACGGTTGGGTTATGCCTGTACTCATATACTCTTTGGCATACTCAAATGGACTCAGACTGAATTGGACGCCCTGGATCGTAAAGTCCGAACTCTCTAACTGCACATCGTATGCATCATCCACGATCATCAGTGATGAGATTGTACATCCCGCGGAGATGTGGGGGCCGAGGTATTCTTAATGCTAAGGACTTGCATAATCGCGAGGTGTGTGCAATCTCAGGGATTATTTCCTTCACAGTGATGTGGATATGCATAGGGTTGTAGTTATGGTAGATAAAGGATTTACCCCCGCTCTCTTTGGCGATTGAGAACTGGCGGAAACCTCTGGTGGTAGGCATTAAGGATCGCGAGGACATATGGAAGAGCAAAGAGCTGCACGGTCGGTACTATCGAGCCCTTCATGGGCCTGATGTGGACCGACTAGCGTCTGTGTCTTGGCTGCGCTTCGGTAACCTCTTTGGGGAAACCGAGGGTTTTGTTTTGCAATTATGGACGAAGTTATTAAGACGAACAACTATAGGAAATACATCCTGAAGGACGGTACGGTCGACATCTGTCGGGCATGCCACCGTCCTGGTGAGTCTATCAGGCATGTTATTTCCGGTTGTTCGTATCTTGCTAACGGCGAGTATTGCATAGACAATAACCTAGTAACCAAGATCATACACCAGCAAATGCCCTTCGATATGGACTTGTGACTCCTGAAGTGCCATATACCAGTATGTGCCCCAACCAGTTCTCGAAAATGGTCATGCAACGCTGTATTGGGATCGATCTATTATCACAGACAGGACTATTCTAGCCAATAAGCCTGACATTGTGATAATAGATCGATGGCGCGCCGGGCTATACTGTTTGACGTCACCATTCCGCATGACGATAACCTTGTCAAAGCCGAAAAAGACAAAATGTCTAAATATTTAGATTTGGCACACGAGGTTGCCGACATGTGGGATGTCGACTCAACAATTATTGTCCGATTGTCGTTTCTGCTCATGGGTTGATACCAAAGAGCCTCGACCAAATCTACAGAGGCTCTCAATCGGCGTTTGGGTCAGGAGTCAGATACAGAAGGCAGTATTGCTTGACACGGCACGTATAGTGAGGAGGTTCCTCACTTTGGGGTCCTAACCACCGGTGGCTTGGGTCTCGAGCCTCGCCATCGTTGGATAAACTTTTTATATTTTTATATGTATTTTGTTTTTTAATATATATATAAAAATGTAAAAAAAAAAAGATTTAAAATAAAGAGAAATAATAATACTAATTGTTTTCTCGCTCAAACAAAATTCAAAAGTCGTTAGAAAGGGTCAGAAAATTCGATAGTTAAATAGGTTTGAAAACTGTCTAAGATAAGTCCGTAACTTTTTAAAATTAATTTAAGCTCCATTCTCACTTAATCCAACACGTGTTAAATTCTCAACCCTTAAAACAGGTACCTTCATTTATTACTAAAACATTTCTAAAAATGACCTATTTTCGTAAACAAAACCCTGTGTTTCTTTGAGCCCGTCACGTGACACGCCTATCATTGTGAGATGGCCTCGCAAAGCACTGAAACAATGGCACGTATTAGAGCCCCATTTGAGGTGTTTGTTCGCACTAGTATAATTATAGGGACCATGTTTTTCATGAATATAATGTTCGTATTAATTGTAGTTAGTATTTAGTTGAACTGGAATGATTGCAGTTGGTGATATAATGCAATATATTGCCTTAATGCATCTAATGTACGTTTAGTGCCTTAGGGTACGCAAAATCTCTTACGAACCATTTAGCCAGAGCAGCGCTAAAAATCGGGTTCCCTTCCTCTGTGCGCGACACCGTCATTTTCGTATTTCTATGTAAATGACGGCCACAAATATATATTTCAAGGAGTTTTTGTTCTTTTGAGCGCTTTAAAATTATTAGTGAAGTAACAAATTACATGTAATATCTTGGTTAAATAATATTTCTTTATAAATTAATAAATTACTATGGAAAACAGACTATCCTATTAAAATTTGAATCCATAAACCAGTCTTCTCGATCCAAGTAATAAATTGTGATTGAAGCTCCAACAGGTGATTTATGTATTGAAGCTATTTGGTAAATTAACCGCGGATCTGCCTTACAAATTTATTTGTGGAATTAACCAACTTATCAACGTCAACTTGAAATGGTATCGTTCTACAGACACTTGTACCTTTACTTTGCTACTATTTTTAGTTGATAATATACATTCTTATTTTATTTATTTATATTGTTTCATATATCAAAATAGTATACAGGCGGACTTTATGCTAGAGGCATTCTCTTGCAGTAGCCAGTAGCATTATATATAAATTGTACGATACATTATGTTTTTATGCGATGGCCAAGTCGATTTATTATTTTAAACGAAAAGTATTTTTAATATTGATATGATAATAACTTACATAATAACTTTATACAGAAGGTCCCTTAAGCAAGGACTGGTCGGGGTCTAGTTTATTATAGCACGATTTGAGGGGTAAAAATTATTAGAGGTGGTAGGGATTGGGTCCCAGATTATATGTTTATCACTCTTATTAAAAGATAATGCACAGTTTTCGAAAAATAATTATAATAGTTACTAACCTCAAATCACATATTAGGCAAAACGGAACGTTTATGAGCGATTGACAAACAAATCGTTTAGTAATATTTCAAATACAATAGTCTATGGTGTAAATGTCGAGAGAAATCGGTGAAATGGAACGTAAAAACTACGCGTTTCAGTCATGTGTCAGTGTCAACAAAAATTTTAGGAATGTTTTGTTGATGTTTTTGTTGTTTTTTGTGGAGTTGTCGCATGCGATAGACCCATAATTACGAAGATTGAATTGATTTTGCTTATGTTTTATAACGTCCTAGATGTTCAGAAGGAAGTTAGTGTACCCACTTTATGGACCAGTTAGGTCGACTGTACCCCAAAACCGACACGGGCCACCCCGACTTCACGTAGACTTTTGGCTACCACCCTAGAGTGTATATAAAAAGCCGGAGGCGCGGAGGGAGAGCAGCCCCCGCCCGCTGTAACGAAGGATAGGTAACCGTGCGAGCCGTAGCGGCTGAGGCTGGTCGCCAGAGGCGACCAGTAAGCCGAAGCTGCGGAGGCGAGCTTGGGTGCCTATCCTTTGTTACGCAAGGGCGAAGGGGCTGTACTTCCCGCAGCGGCCGGAGACGTTGCAAAAGCAACTTTTGTTTTGACATTTTGAGGTTAGGTTACTTTAATTTGGTTCTCAGAATTATGCCTTATCTTTTCATGGGAGTGGTACCAGGGGACAGGGTACCCTCTCCCCCTCCTCCCCCCTACCCCCCAACCCCCATTTCGTGCTATAATATTCTAAACCTGACCCCAAGGACTAAATAAATAATTGACTTGGTATTACATGTACTTACAACTTTTTTCGGCAGAAAAACTGAGCTGCGAGGCTTGGAATATTTTTACAGGATGTTTTTGATGGGATAAATTACACCCACTAATTTGTAAAATGAATGGATATAAAAGTGACAAGCAAATAAAAACCTTTCATAAGAATTTTGGCTATTTTTCGCTACTGCATATAGCCAAAAAGTCAATGTTTACTCTGAAAATACTTACCATATTTTACCCATATAATAACATGTACCTACAAGCCCCTCTGAAGCTGCGATCGGTCCCAATTTTCGGTTCGTCACATCCAATTACTGCTGCCTTTCTCAGGTCGTCGCTTCCCGCGGCCACTGGACGCGTGTTGATCCGTACAGGTGTAAGTGGATTTGATTTTAATTCAACCCTATGATCTTTGATAGGGTAACCTAGCATGTAATTTGATTAGATATTGGTTTATGTCCTTTATTGTACACCGGAAAAAACGGAGATTACAACAAAATTTTATAGTAACTACAATCGGTCGGTACAGGCATCTTTTGGATTGACATAAAAGAAAGGAAGGAGAAAGAATCTTTATTAGTTATTTAATGACTCAAAACTTATAAAAGTAAATGCCTGTGGGTACCTAAATTACATTTCCATAAAAGTACACATAAGGGCTAGCTTGAGTTTAGGCTAGTGAATCACTTTTTCCTGTGAACTGTGATGTGTGGACTTCAATTCCCAGCTCACGCGATTTACTGTATCTAAAGTTGTTGATTTAAATAAACAAACATACATTTTTGGACTATAATTATTCCCAGAAGTGGCGATGAACTCGCTGTCGTCGAATTTTGAGATAATTGGCAAACTATGGCCTCGATAGCGGCACATCCGCATAACTGTACAGGTATTAAGTTTTGCCTGTATCGTGTATATTAAATTATGTGAATTTTAACTAGATTCTAGACTAGTCCTTTGTCTTGTATCAAGCTTTTATGAGTTTACATTAAAATATCGAATGAGCTATCATTTTCTGATAAATTAAGTTTTAGTATAGTAAAAGCATCGATACTCTTCATTTAAAATAGTAATAATCTTTTTTAATTTATAATTTCTTAGACGCACAAATACCGAAAATTATATCTATACAAGTAATTTTATCAGTGCTTGGTGGCCCTTTGAAAACGGACCAGATGCCTACGTCTTTATGGTGGTCGTGGGTTCAAATTACAGGCACACATAGTCCGAGAAGTCATTTTCGGACTCGTGTGTGTATTGATAGTCAATCACCACGCCCTATAACAGTTAAGGAAAACATCATGCTAAAACGTGCACAGTGATTTATAAAGAATATCTACGGTATCTAAAATATGCCAACTTTCAGCTAGCTTGGTGGACTATACAGTCTAACCCCTCTCAATCATACTCTCAATTGTGTAGGATACCTGTGCCCAGTGGGGCGTATATGGGCTGAGACAGACCCAGAATTTTATCGGCAGAATCTAATTCCATTTTGAAATTTCTCACAGTACAGTTTTATTCACTACAATAAAAGTACTGAAGGCGCCGATAAGACTGCAATCGGATTAATACAACACTAAGCAAGTTTCTTTTATTGCTCCAACTTCCCGAATAACTTAAAAGCAGAAATGTTATTTTCTTCCACTGAGTTTCTTTTGTGCGTTTTATAGGTTCTTATTCTTAAAGTCAGATTAAAAAATATGATGTTCCAGTTCGTGATTTGGAACAATTTTGCAACTCGTCAAATGTGCAACAGTTTACGTCAACTACATTACATTTCTTTGTAATTAATTACGGTTTAGGGACTGTATTTTAAATCAAATGTTTGTAATTTTTTATTGCTTTGGTTCAGCCAAACAGTAAATAGGTTGGTCATTGGTAAGTGATAATTGTCGCCCACGGACATCCATAACGTTTAAATCATGGAGGAAATCATAATTTTCTACAACTAAAACTAATCAAGCAAAACCAGGCTACAAAATCAATACAAATTTTCTGTATCTGTATATATTATGTACGTCACACCGCATGGCACGGGCATCTTCTGCAGCCTAAAGTACTATTGAGAAGTATAATATATCTGTGCTCACTGGTTTCCTCACGATGTTTACTTTCCACCGTTATAATACTTGTCTTGTCCGCTTTGCACGGAGGGAAGTGGAAAATAATTTATTTCCAACTCCTCCTATTAATTTCACTTTCTGATTAATTTCGTTGCGGGTTAAAGACAAGTTAGCATTCCCGGAGACTCGCGAGCTTCAATGTTCAGTGTCATTACATTGCATGCCACTGTTGACCCTGGCTCACAGGAGTTATAGTGGTGGGTGTGAGGGTGGGACAGTCCCCAAATACTTGTCTGATCGACTGTCAATACACACATTTTCATGTCATTCTTTGATTCAGGAATTGGTCTCTAAAACGTAAATAAAATTACGAATACATGCAAGTCAAACGCTCAACATGCACCTGGCTAAACCTATTAAATCTGGCTATACGAGCCTGTCCGAGCATAAGTTTTTATGCCTTCTACCCGGGCGTTTCGTGCTATAGCTGTGCCGTGTTTCCGAGCTCGCAATAATCAGTTTATAGCCACTATTTCTATGAAAACGCGGTCGGCTGTAGGCCCAATATTTAATTGCCTTCTATGCGCTACAACAATGGTTAAGATCTATCTATGATATGCATTAACCGGTGTTGGTGCAAATTTAGATCAATAGTGATAACATTATTTAATAAAAAAAAATACTCCATGTTAGAAAACATTATCCTCTTGTCTTATAGTATTCTACAATCCATAGTAGAACAAATATTGAAATAAGACGTAAGTTACGAATGAGCTACTGGTGGTAGGTCTCTCATAAGTGGGATGCCGCCTGTGTAGGCAGCACTGCAATGTCTATTCTCATGCCAAACAGCGGTGTAAATGCAGTGTGGTGTGTTCGTCTGAAGGACATAGTTGCCAGAAG